>JAYRBW010152231.1:0-14222 GCA_036023295.1 Invenusta paracnida | reverse complement strand
AATGGGTTACAAAAAGTAGTATTAAATATTTTTATTAAATTAATTTTAAGATCAAATATATATTTTCAAACAATTTTTACAGAATCAATACGAGTGAAATCTCTGTATATAATTACTCTATGAGAAAAACTACATACATAGTATTTAACAGGTTAAAAGTTATTCAAAATGTCTTTGGTAAATTTGAATTTGATAGTTTAAAAATAACATTGAAATTAACGCCTGATACATTTTTAACAATTATAGTTGACTGAATTATTTGTATATATAGGTGCTACCGGAAAGTTTTGTCGGGTTTTCATACATTAATAGATTGACAAATATTATTAAAATAAATGTATGAAAATTCGACAAAACTTTCGGGTAGGACCTATATTATAATATAGACGTACAAATTAACTATATGATAATGGGATTCAAATGTTAGAATATTCATTAATTTCTAGTGCTGTTCCAAGCTAATGAGAATTATTGTAAGCAATACATTTGAGATTAAGAACATCCATACTTAGGCATATGTAAATCTGGATTTATTCTGATTAATGTTATTTCTAATTAATAAATATTAATTTAGTTATAACATTATCAATTAGAAATATTATGTAAATCATATCAATGTGGTTATAGTAATCATTAAATGTCATGTAAACGTTTACGTACAATTTATGTATGTATTATAACATATAAAGACAGTGTGCTCATGAATAAAGCTGATAATCTTAAAATTCTAGCTAGATACCTGAATGCGACCTGGAATTCCGGTTGTTTCCATTCGGCTGGCCACATTAACAGGACTTCCCCAGATGTCGAATTGGGGTTTAGTTACACCGATTACACCAGTCAAGAGATCACCAACGTTCATTCCTAATTTAAGTGGATATATTATTGTACATGCATATATTGCACTGGAAACTATGTTAGGAACATTAATAAAATATTTATATAGACACACAAGGAATTATAAAGTGCTTGACAAGTATAGTATCTTTTAAATACTCGTAAATAATTTATTTAATGCCATTTAACTTTTGATTATCTGGTTTAAATAATTACCACATTTAATGAGTATTTTCAATGATATTAATACTCTGCTTCTAGTACACAACAAAAATAATAATAACGCCAATAAGAGTACATTGAGTATTGAAAATAGTATTGATAACATACAGTTAAATCATAATATGGCGAGTATGACATTTTTTAATGAAAGCAATAGTTAAATCATAAATTTTGATATGTGTTATCTAGTCAATAATAATATCTATTTGTTGTAAGTCAACATACTTTATACTCCCAATAAATTAAATCAGCCGTTAAATAATTAAAAAGTTTGAAGCATAATCCAATATTTTCAGTCCGCGATAAAAGTATTAGGTAATAGTTTGTCAGGTTTTTACTCAAAATATTCGTATTACTTTGACAAATAATTTTTATTTTTGTATAATAATTGTAAATGTCTTAAATGTTAACATTATCTTTAACATTTACTGCACTTTTTGCGCATTATTGTATTATATTTATGTCTCATTTTATTGAAAAATATATAAATTGTAAAAATTATTTTATTCGTAAATAAATTGTTAGCATAACAGAAAAAATGTCTGTGAAAAATTTTCAAAATTGAAATTTTAATACCAAGTTATTAACATTATTTATACCGAGTATGTTATAAAACATTTTGCAGAAATATTATGTTTTACTGAGTTATGAAGTACGAAGTAAAAAGTGCTATGTGTTTTTTACTGTAAAAAAAAGTGCTATGCGCACATTTATTAACTTAGTGGTTTGCTTTTAACTGTTTCTTTCTCGTACTTACGTCAACAGTATATGTGACATTTATTCAGTACCTTGTAAGTGGTAATGCGATCAATGAGTACGAGTGTTACGTCATGAATTGTATACAGATGTACCCAAAACAGTAAAACTGACTTATTGTATGTTAAAGGCAAAATAACACAGTCCAAACTACATTGTATACTCCATTATTTACATAACTAATGAATTATTTATACAATACTTACACTATCTGGCACAATTAGTAATTATGATAAAACGTAATTAAAATAATTATGTTAAATAAAAAAATTATCTCTCAAATAAAAAAATAAAAAAGTTCTATGTGCACTTTCTTGTTTGAAAAAAGGTTCAATGTGCAGTTTCTCATGTTTAAAATATCCGATAACATTAAACTAATTTTCCATATTAATATTATATATATCACTATATTTTTATATTTATTCCATATTTTATTACAAAAAATTTTTATAGAAATGAGAAAGAAAATCTTGATTTCTGAGAATAGGTGATTTTTCAACGGTCACCGACGCATTTTCTACATATTTATTAATATTGTTTAATTGATTTTGGATAATTATGTAAGTATAGAGATATACATATATATATATATAGGTAAAATATATTATATTAGTGTTATATTATAATTATGTTATGCGTATGTCATATTTATTCATAAGTATTAATCAATGAGGAATGTACGATTTGTACAATGAGGATTGAACCGTAACGATTGAATATGATATATATTATTAATATACCTATTATGTATGGACATATAACATATATAACATATAAATAATATGGAATAAATATTATAACAAATTTTAATAATATATTGCCTAGATAACATAGTAAATTGATAAAGCAATGAATATGGCACATCAAAATATAACATAAATAGTTAAATTTAGACATTCAACAAGTATACCACATATAGATAGAAATAAATAACAAATAAGAAGCAATATGCACTTTAATATAGAAACATATACAATATTATATAGTTTAAAAATAAATATATATATATATATTTGATCTATTGGACTCTAAATTATGTCACTGAAGAGGTTAACGTATGCTGTAAATTTATCTTGAATAACAATTATGAATTAAGAATGATTGTTTATTTTGCTTTTATGCCTAGTCATGTTTTTTTTTAAGTAAAACGTGTAGCATTAATATTAAATATATAATTATGAAAATACAGAACTAACTATTCTCCTTCCTAAATGTGAAATCTATGACTGCTCTACAAGCAGCAAGTATAAATGTTACAATGCTTCAAGTCATATATGCCAAATTGTTTACATCGGCAGCTCATTAATACCACTCTACATTAGAGCAAACATAAAATACGCTTCAAACTTAGTTCTATTTAAAAACATCGAAAAACTTCCAACGACAACATTTTTATAATCAACGTATTAGACAGGAGATTTCGCACCACATTCTCACAACATTCCCACCACATTCCCACCACATTCCCACCATATTCCCAATATTCTCACCATATTTCCACCACATTCCCACCAACATTCTGACCCTATGGACATATAAAGTGGTCTTCGTCCAAAGACTGAAGCAAATATTACAATAATATTTTTGAATGGAAGTATTCCAGTTAAAGTTCAAAAATAAGAACCTTGCGATCTTAGATGTCGGATAGTTGTTAATCTTCTATTTACATATGTTTAGATGAACAATCTACGCCTTCGATTTATTTTCACTTATATTAATCTGGGGAGGAAAACACTATAGTAAATTGATATATTATTACAGTTCAATTGGTTGACGGCGATTTAACTGTTTCAATGGCGATTCAAAAATAAAATGTATTCAACTGTTAGTTTGCCTCCCGCTATTATCTGCCATATAATATAATTAATGTATTTTAGATTGTACATCTGGTAGAAGGCAGAGAAGAAAATACATCAATATCTAGGCTTGTGATAGACCAGGCCTTGAACCGGCTGGTGGTGAAAGACAAAAAAATTGTGAACGGATATGCTATATAAGAATAATAACAACAACAACAACATTATTACAATAAATTCGAAAATGAAACTGTGACAATATAGTGAGTTACCTTCCAATTTTCAAACAGCTCTCGAACCTTTATGTGTATTATTTCGATCAACGCTTCAGTGTATGTTATATATAATGCTTACTACTACTACTTACTGTTTACTATTGTTTACTACTACTACTTACTATTTACTAATGTTTACTACTACTATACATATCATGTGCAATCTGTATATAATCTTTAATATGTGTATAATGGACTTAATCCTTCTCGGAGGCACATTATAAATAATTATACCACTTGCTTAACCAGACGGCTTACGCCTTTGACTAGCCAAGAAGTCAATAATCAATGACAGCGTAAATAGTTTGCTACGTTTGCGAGTTGCGAGTTTCGAACCACCGACCTACGGGCTTGTAGGCCAGTACGTTACCCACTATGCTACGCTCTCCTTGTAGCAAACTATTTACGCTGTCATTGAGGCGTAAGCCGTCTGGTTAAGCAAGTGGTATCATTATTTATAATGTGCCTCCGAGAAGGATTAAGTCCATTATACACATAAAGATATGTTCTGTATAAATGAACTTGACAGAGATTTCGAAGATGTAATAGTATTTGTAGTAAATATTTAAACAATACGTTTTAATGCAGTATTTACTTAATAAGGTATTATTTCTAAAAAAACTGAATGTAACATGATTTAGAAGGTTATTTATAATATGGACATACACATAAATACATATTAAATAAGTTTAATATTAAGCAAGTTTTGCAAATACAAAATGCTGTGGTATTAAGCGTTTCACGTTAGTATACATATATTACATATAATATAATATTACTGAAAATACATTTTTGATATTTGTATATAGGTAAACGTGCCATTCATGTTATGTATGAACTGTTATATATCTTTAATTGATACATATCAATAATATACGAGTATTATAAATATATTTAGATGCGAAACTAATTATTCATTTCATTAGTTGCTGAACTACGTGTCTTAACATTCATTTAAAAATATGTATTTAAATTTGTAAATTTTTTTAGATATGTTATTTTTGTTTTGTTACCGAAAAAAATGTTTTGAACAAAAACGACTATATTTCAATATTGTAAACAATACGCAAAGCCAATAAATATGTGTCGACATAATGATATTATTTTTAAAACTTAATTTGATGCATTGCAAACGTTTTTATAAAAATTGAATATATTCTACTTAGTCAAACTTGATAATTATAAAGCTTTCAATTCTCAGTTTAGAAATTGTAAGAAATGCATTTGTTTCGAGGCTTTAAACAATTGAAATAATTAATGCAGCTTGTCGGTTTGTGTAATTTATCTAACTTTAAGCCAAAAATGCACATAAAAATGATAATTATTCAATTATTTTTACATGCGTACTGTTATGCTATTTATTCAAAAGGAAATTGAAGCAATCATGAATATATCTGCTATTATATTAAATGTGTGGGAATAAAATTACATACATTTACAAATCTCTCAAAACTCAACATAATTGGGAAATATTCGAAATTTGGAGAGACAAGATTCACTCATAGCTGCTCAAATGCAACTTAGTAATACTTCAAATCAATCAAGCTCCTATGGTTTGTGTCAAGCTGCATTTCAATATATAAATCATTAAACAGTAATTGAATAAGTTTTCAATTGAAGAATCAACTCGCAATTTCAATTAGTCCTATTCCAAGGTGTTTGCTACTACAGGTAAATCATTAACTATTTCAGAATGAAATAAGTATCAAACGTACCAAATTACTGATTATTCTTAGTGGTAAATAAAGTAGTTTTTATGCAGAGTTCTACATAAAAAAATAAATAAAAGCTAACATTTTAAATTTTCAAGTACATCATCAATACTGTAATGCACTTTAATATTTGCGTGATAGAGTAGACGAATTTTCAATATGTCCACAAATAAAATATTAATTTAAGTACTTTTACATTGATTTGTAACATTAAACATTCCCGACACATGATTAATTTTGATTGCGTTCAATTGAGAATGAAATAGCTATTTGTTTTATAAACATACAATTATTCAATTGCTATTATAATTATGCATATAGGCCATTTAGATTAACGCAACACGTTGCATAACTTATTATAATTTAGAAATTACAATATGTTCATATTTAATATTTAATATAACAATTACAAATTTGAATTTCTTAAATACAAATTTTACTAAAAATGTATTGTCACTAAGATAAAAAAATCTAAAAATAGAGCAAGATATGCAAACAATATATTATGAATGTACTCCTTTGAAAAAAAGTCATTGACTAAACTACACAAATTATCACAGATTTTGTATATAATTTATGTATTCTTGTAAAATTAAGTATTTTATATTTAAATGTATAGTATAGCTAAGTTTGTAATACATAATTATCCTCAGTTATAACGTTATATATTGCATTTCAAATTTCTAATAGACATTAAACTCATTTAATTGAAATCATTAATATATCAATAAAACACTTATTTTATATATTATATAATTATAAATAAAAACCAAACAATAAACAAATATCATACTTAATCAATAGTAGCATTACAAAAGCTGTTGATTTGGAAAATACAAATACGTTACACATACAGTAAAGATGAGTTTCTTTTGATACAAAAATAAATACGTTAGTGCTAAATAATAAATATTTTTTAATTAAATATAAAGACTATGCTCTACTCCTGCGCAAAATGAACAATAATTTTATTTTAGATTACAAAACTATTAGAATATTAGACTTTCGTGGCCCACATTTATAGCATAAAAACATATCACAATGATATAGTTTCAATTACTCATGCGTGTATGCAGTTCCATACTGCTATTGTATTCTAAAGTTTTGTAACACTGAGTACAAAATTACTATGTCTGAAATTATGAATGTTGTATGCTATTTTTATATATTTGAGAACTAGTGATATGTTAATCAAATTATGCCGCGCTAATTCTACATATTTTCACCGTGCATAAAAAATGTCCAGTTTTATGTGAAAAATTAAATGTTTGCATATTTACATAGAATATTTAATTTAATTTATTTCCCATTTACATATCCGACTATTTTGTTATAATATTTAACTATGCAACTATGTCTATTGTTTCGCATTTTGCTATTTTGTCTAAATTTGCATATTAAATGTACCCTATCTTTAGATAGCTGGGCATATTATGCTTTCTAGTCATTTTTGAAATGTGAAATTTAGTGGGAACATACTCAAACTCAGAAAAGGTTGTTTTGTTATCACATGTCTAGATTATTTGGGACAAAATGTTTAACGAGAGCCATTTATCTTCAGATGTTGAGATTTTCCTTTTCATCTAATGTATTTAATAATAATAATAATAATAATAATAATAATATAAATAATAATAATAATAATAATAAAAATAAAAATAATAATAATAATAACCCCGTTTGGCCTCCACTTGGAAGGTTGTGGGGCACACACGGTATTTAGTTAAGCTTATTTTCATAGAGATTAAGTTTACATACACACCTTTAGAAAGCTATCTGAATTGATCCCTGATCTGATTCACTTTTTCTAAAAGTATACATTGAAGCAATTTTGCTACTATGTAAGCATGGTATTTAGTAGACTCATCAATATAATTCAGTAACAGCAAAAAAAAGTGAGCCCTTAATTGTCAATATCTTTTATTTTTTAGCCACTAGAATTGGTCCAATTAAAAATTAACAAAACATCTCCCTACCTGATGCACCTTGATAGAATTAAAACTTTTTTTGAATAAAATATTCAACTTAACATTTATGTAATTATTATTGTTAAGTTAATTATGTAAAACAAGATATGGTTTTGATACTTTGATTACAAATTAATAACAAATAATATTTGATTTTCATATGTATGTGTAATATGTGCAATGAATAATATTCTGATCTAAATAATAATTGTTTTTATTGCCATTTAACAATAAATATATATTTTTCATTATAAAACATTAGAATATAAAATTTGATGTCATTAATTATAATTTTTAAATTTTTAAAATATTTCAATCTAACTAAATAGTTTAAAAATTCAGTAATAATTATCAAATTTTAACTTGTTCAATTGTATATTATAAAATATCAAATATATAAATTGAATAATATAATGATTATATAGACAGGGCCATCTAGGAATTTTTCTCAGGGGGTCAGTGTTTCAAAAAGGTGCCAAAAGCATACCGTCATTAATCCACATACAAATACTGTTTGGCTTTTTATTCCCTGCTCCCTCCCACTAGATACGACCCAGATATATATATATATATATATATATTATAGCATATACTATAATTATATATTTAATTGGAAAGGCCAAGAATTGTCTAGGATAAATATATTATTCTTATTAATCAATCATCATTGGCAAAAACTAGTTATTATATAATTATAATATAATAGAATAAGAGGGCCCATCAGGCTTTAAATTATAAACTATATTGACTAGGGGCCCATCATGCCTTACATTATAAAATATATTGACTAGGGGCCCATCAGGCTTTACATTATAAAATATATTGACTAGGGGCCCATCAGACTTTAAATTATAAAATATATTGACTAGGGGGCCATCAGGCTTTACATTATAATATATATTGACTAGGGGCCCATAAAGTAATATGGCGCCCATTTAAGGCGATACAGGGTCCATAAGTTATGTAATATTATCAAATTGGGGCCTTCCCTTACTTTTTATGGGATTGATTCTTTGTAACAATTTTTGTATGTTTAATGACAACTATTTTCTGCGCCATATTCTATTAGATCCTATACATTTAAATGTATATTTTATTTCGTATTTACTTTAATATACAGGGATACATAAGTATTATTTACTGGTTTCATTAAATAAATATGGATATATAAAACGGTAAATATTGGCATGTTGAAAAATGTATACAAATTTTAAAAAATCAGATAAAACCATGAACTATAATATCGCATATTTATATTTTATACTAATAAATGTTATAATATGTATGTACATTATGATATTTAGATTAATGTAAACTGAAGAATAAAGTTGTACATAGTTAAAGGCATATGCTGCATGTTATATATATGACTTCACATAATTTAAGTCAATCGGTACATATTATTTTCGCGAAAATTACCGTAAAAAGCAACTTTTATTTCATCATAATGGAAGGCGTGACTTTCGGTATACTGCTATGTCAAAAGTTATTTAATATGCCACCAAAGAACTTAAACTGAACAAGCACGTTGCCTGTTAAGCTATATTTCGTGGATCACGGTAGCTCCAAGTGTATATAAGTGATGCGTCATAGCTGTGTATGTTGTAGCCATTGATGTATATTGTTAACCGACGAGGGTTCGAAACTTTAACAAATGCACGTGAAATAATAGTATTGGTATTTGTTTAATATTAAAAGAGTATATTACTTCCGATTTTTGCTTTACTTTAAAATGTGGATTTTTACATATTATGTTAGTATGTCAAATTAGTCAAAAACATGTCTGTGCCTTCTGAGCAATGTTATAGAGCATGATAACAATTAATAAGTTAGATGTTGCCAATTAGAATATATTTGAATTGAAATTTAGAATATCAAAATATTACCTTATATTCATACAATAACAAACATTAAAAATAATATTTGTATATGTAAAAAAAGTGTATTTGTATCAAGTTAAATTAATAATTTACTATACATAAAACAAGTTACATGCATTTATTACCAAACGTATTATTAGTATGACAACATCGGATCAATTTTTTAATTATGGAAGGTTAAATTATTAGCGTTTTAATTACATCAAATATTATTATATTAATTACATAAAAAATCGTGTTTCTTATCATAACATAAATAATACATTGTCAAGATTGTATTTTACTAAATAATGTTAAATTGAAAAGTATTAGACCAACGAAATATAACATATACATATAACTTGCTTGAGGTTAAAACAGTTTTTGAGTTATATTTAGTGTATTGTTTAATTGCAATGTTGATTTATTCAATATGTATGTTTTTCCTATTGTTACATACCTATTTGTTCTCATATTTTATTATAAAAAAATACAATATTACTTTGTTGTGCATATTGTATAATTAAACAAACATATTGTGCAGCAACCAATTTATCCGAGTTACTTATTTTACTTTATTTAAAGAAGTCAGAGCGTTGAACAACATTTTGTATATCTCCGCTAAATTAAAGTATTGAAACCAAACATGTTACTTAAGTTCTGGAATTGTTTTGAATGAGAAGTTTTATTTAATACGTACTGTAGTTAAATATATAATACGTTGTTATTAACTATTTCAAATTAATGTTGTAAATGCCTATACAAATTATATCTAAACTGCTTACACATAGCTAATTCAAATTCTATAATTACATCTAGAATAATTACATTATTTAAACATTAAGAGCGAGAAAGTATTCAGTATAATTGTTTGAAGTAATTTACATGTTAACCCTATCTGAACCGGATTTTTTTCGCCTCCCAGAACCAGGGGGTGGGCTGATTCGCCCCCCCCCCTCCAAAATCACACTTCCCATAGGTATAACATCCTATAAATTTGTATGTAAATAGACCAATATGTTATCTAAGTTTCACATGAAAAAATTTTAATTTTTGTTCTAACATTTTTTATGACATGTTTTTTTAATAAATACATGTCAATATGGAAAAAATTATATAAAAATCGAGATTTCTTTATTTTTTTCATAATATATCACTTTAAGTTTTTTTAATGACTAAATCATCTTATTATTGTAGTATGTTTAGCTGAAATTATTAAAATTAGTTTTTAATAAAAAAAAATGTTTAAGTAAAATATGTATCGAGTGGTCCTCGCCGACGGACTCCTGTAGAACCCCTAGAGGTAAAAATGATGCGACAAATTTCTCAAAAGTTGTGAAACATAATTTTAGAAAAGTCACGAGAGAGTTTTCTGTTTTGAATTGTTTTAAAATAATGACAGCCAAAATTCGGAGCGGGGGGCTGATTCAGTGTTATTATTGGGGAAAATAATTTACATCATATTTTGAAAATGTTTGCGCTGATGAGGTCATGACCTGCTGAGTTTTTATTTTGTAGATGATTATTATGTTCAGAGTATTTCATTTGTGATTTTATAAAGCAATATATCATTATCTATAGGGTTAGGCATGAAATATGTAAATCAATAGTACTATTTCATAACTTTTGTGCAAGTGATCTACCTACATCACTAAAAATGTCATTTAGAATATTACAATTTTTTATCCTCAGTAATTAATACAATATTTTCAAGCAATTTTTCGATTCTATCAGAGTTTTTATTTTTATTTATTTGCTTCCATAATTCTTTATTACTTTTGTCTTATTTTATTATTTTATAAATATTGTCATTTTTTGTTGTAGTTATAGCCATATTATATACATTTCTATATTTTCTATATTTTTTCATTTTGTTCACTTTTGTTTTTCATAAATTTATTACAGAGTTTCTCTTTAATCTTGCCCCATTTTGAAAGATTTTGTGTGATCCATTGTTTATATTTTTGTTTTGCTCGACTAACCTTTACAAAAGAAAGCATTTATTGAAGATGGAAGTAAGTTTTTCAGTCAAATAATTCCAAGCATTTTCGGCAGAATAATTTATGGAAAGTTTTAGGGGATAATGAAATTTCAAGACTTTTAGTAAAGATCGAGATTTTTTTCTGAATATATTCTTGTATATTTATTATACATAATTTTGTTATATATTAGGTTTGGTGTGAGGATTGTTGCCAGATGGTCACTGAAGTTTTTATTGGGTTTACAAAGATACCTTTTGTTATATTAGGTTTTTGATGAGAGTTAATATAAATATAATCAATTATAGATTTTATTTTTGATATCAATCTAGTGAGGTTATGAATCATTTCATAGATGTTTTTTGTAATAGATTGTCAGATTTGTCATATATATATATATATATATAAATATACTCTCTTTACTAGGCTACTCATTATGTAATATTTAAAAATAAAATGCAAAAAGTTTGGCAGAATACCTTTCATGCGAATACATAACTTTTTATTATAGATTCTTGTGTTATATATAAAAAATAGATATATAATGCGTATTAGATATATATAGGTATTTAAATGATAGTAATATGATTTATTAGAAATGTATTATTATTTTCAAGAAACATTAAATAAATACTTTGTAAAAATGATAATACAGTGCTGACCGATTTTGCCTGGAAAGGGCTTCGTAAGGGCAAATGTATTATAAAGCCGAAAACAATTATGTACATATAATATACGAGAAAAAACATAGAGAATAATATTACATAACGAAACATAGTTCGATTGAAAATTTAGATGTTTCAACCGTTGAGAACACGATGGTTATAACCAATTGACATACGTTTCTTAAAAAGTGTGGAAGTATTATGGTTTAAATAACATGTATTGGAAGTGTGCCGTGCTAGCGTAAAAGCTGAGAGAAAACAACACTTTTAAAAGTATTTTTATGGTGATGTAAATTAGGGTTAATGAGCAAAGCCAGAGTCAGTATCTTTTGTAGATTTTAATAATCAAAGACACCAGTATTGAAAAGTTGACTCCGCGAAAAATAATGATATCAAGACAGTTAATATAATTATGCTGGATATTACTAGTAACTTTGATATTGCGATAAAGAGAATTAACGAGGCTGACAAACGAATCAAATCAATCAAGCGAATGTAACCAAATGCCCAAATATGTCGTCCATGTATCTATTCCAAATGAAAGGTTTATGTCCAGCAGTGTCAAAAATATGGGACTCCCAAAAATGTAAGAAAATGTTAGCATGGACTCAAACCTTTAAAAATACCTCGCTTTGAGCAAGAAGAACATTTAGAATTGAATGACGCCAATAGGATGACAAGATTTCCTTCTCGCAGTTTTTCCAAAGTTTAAACATATATTTAATTAGTTATTATTTCATTTCATGCTCTATTTTTTTAGATGACACTTAGCAAAATAATTGAAATATCCTTTATTTGGCAAAAATATGAATAATTTTAAAAATTTCGAAGACTTTTATGCTTTTCCACATAACTTGTCACAATTATTTTAAAATATTTAAGAATAAAATTATAAATAACTTGTCTATAATTTATAAAAGTAGGTATATTTTGTTTCCAAAAATATACATATATTCATATTTTATATTTACAACATTTAAACATTTCAAATATCAGTCCAGATTGAAATAGTCGTCAAGGTAGTCTATTAGCTATAATGCGATTATATAGAACACTCGTGACTGATATATTAATAGATTCGTGCGAACACAGTAAAGTCGATTAACTTTCTTAGTTCCAGTATGTTTAAGCGGATTTTAACGTAAGACTCATATCTGGAGACATTGATGGAACTTTCCTTCATACTCTCACTTGAAGAATGTTTTCAGAATTAACAGTAAGGATTAATATAATTTCATTATTCAATACCCACATTAGTGTTTACTTCTATCTATATTCGTAATAAAACATGTTATGGCTTATAATTTATGTAATATTTTATTTAAGGGTTCTGTTTTTATTTTTCTCTTCATCTAAAAAAACCATAATATTTAAACTAACATAATTCTGTAAAACCAGTCTTCTATTTTGGGTTATGGAAATAATACTACTAGCTTTCCAATATGACATTTTGTCGACACACTTTTCTAGACATATATATCCTTATATTAGCAGAGTATATTTATATATAATACATACATTCATATATTCACTACTTGTCAAGAACTAGTAGTGTT
The DNA here is from genome assembly GCA_036023295.1 of Invenusta paracnida. NCBI lineage: Eukaryota > Metazoa > Platyhelminthes > Proseriata > Coelogynoporidae > Invenusta > Invenusta paracnida. The sequence goes on along the minus strand of JAYRBW010152231.1, from coordinate 598 downwards.
AACAATAATATTCGAAAATTTGGATACTGTATAGATACTTTTTTTATAAATAAGTTTCATTTTAACCCATAATTTGCGCACATATTCTGGCGAAACCATACTAGGGGCAGCATATACAACTAACCTCCTAAACTAATTAACGTTCATACCAGTGGCTTATATAATTGTCTAAATTTAATGATAATATAAAGAAATTCTAGATATTTTACATATACCATACAAGTTATCTACTCAATATAACAGTTTCCTTCGTAAATCCGTCATTTAATATAGACTAGTTAATCCTATAGGGAAACACATAGACCGACCTGCTTATAGAGCTTATTGTATTATTTGTGGAAGAGAAAGTGTCGCTTTCTCTTTTGAAAATAAACGTTAATGCTAGATACATACTAATGCATGTTTTACTTTTAAAGAAAACTGTCGCATTCTAGGCAGTGACTTAATATTGTCGCCATACAGCTTTAAACATTTACGCTTCACTGATGACCTTGTTCCTATAAGTTGTAGAGAGGTGTGTTTCGAACTCAGTCACGTGACAAGGGGGAGGGGGGGGCTCACCAATCACGATCGACGGCCAGCCAATGACAGAACAGGA
>JAYRBW010152220.1:0-14223 GCA_036023295.1 Invenusta paracnida | reverse complement strand
AATTTATGATAAAATTGACGTTCTTTCAATTATTCGAAACCCATTAAAACATTTATCAAAATTGCACAAATAGATCTTTTGAAACATATATATTTGCATGTCATAAAATTTAAAGCTTAATATGAATATTTTTAGAACATTTGGAAATACGGACACAACAAAGATAGTCATATACATTTTATGAATACTGGGTATATTTCATCTCCGAATTTGAAAAAAAAATTAAATTACGTAGATTGATATATTGTATAAAATGATATAATTTTTATATAATTTTTATACGTTTTTTATATTCCTTTCAAATATTATTTGATAAAACTTCTCTAAAATTGGGTGTTTTTCATTGAAAACAATTTGCTTCAGAAATTTTAAACGCATACGTAATAAATTAACACGTAAAATAGTTTACATATGCATATAATGAAAAATTAGTAAACTTTTCCTGAAAACTGTTTTGACGTTATATAAAATTATGCACATGATGTAATGTTACATAATTGATCCCTTGGTGATAATTTATATTAAAAATTAATCTAGTCTCTCTAATACTAAGTCTACTACTACTATATGAAATATGAATTGCATGTTTTCAAACTAATTATTTTTAATCCTTTTTCATACAAGCAGTTGCTAGTTTTGTCGCAATTTCTTTGCGTCCACCATCACCCAATTCTCCGCTTCGCTCCTTTCATCGCGCTCGTCTCTTTTACAAATGAATTTTGCTCATCATTTACTTCCACGATTGCGGGATGATGCGCTGTTTTCTGTTTAACATGTTGACAATTTGAATGTTAGTCTTTAGTTATATTTATTATGAATATTTATATTACCAAATAAAAATATTTAGTTGAAGTTGTTGTTGTTGATTGCCGAAAACAGTGAAAATGTAGCATCACAGAGCGTATTATGCTAACTTCATACATCTTAGCTGGTGATACAATTGCAAAAATAATCGATATTAAAATAGTTCCTCAAATAAAAGGTTGACCTGTTGGTCAAAATCGAGCTAACACACAACAACTGTCTTCTCTTTTCATCTTTGAATATTAAATTTGCTAATTCTTCAAAATTTATTCGTGCTTCATGCGGTACAATATCCATATTTTTTCAGGCTTTAACATCTGGCCCAAACGTTAGATTAAATCTTTGTCCAAACTATTTATTTCTAATTATCAATCTAAATTAAACTATTCTGTTTCTTTCACCTTATTTAGACCAATCAACTTTTTAAACTATTAATATGTATAGCTAGCTATGTAACTTTAATTTGTTTGGTATTTTAGTTCTTGCTTATTCCGTTTCATCTTTTGCCTTTAATTCTATCATGTTTTCGTATAATTTTATCCATTAATTAGTGTTAATTGGTGATATTGACATAATATCCCTATATATGCGGTTATCATGGAGTAAACACTGTTCTGTGCGTGTTATTATGCTTCTCACAGTTCTTACAGCTGACAAAAGATACTTCACGTCAAACGCACTCAAGTAACAAAGGAATATTCATTATTACCTCAAGTTGTTTTATTTTTTTAAATGCTACAATGGATTTTTTAAATTTGAATTGGTCTAAAAGCACGTAATGGATGCGTTTTTGTGAAAACAACAAGATCTTAATTGGACTTATTAGAAGAACGATAATTCCCTTTAAGATTGTCAATGTACACGGTTTTTAAAATAATATACAAAATTATTGCTAAGAATGTATATAAAATACAAAAATACAGACTGAGAATGTGAAATTAAATAATTTTGCTTTTGCTTCATAAAGTTTTTGTTAAAGATAATGTTTGTTAAGAAAAGTTATTATTTTTTATAATTATTGTTCGGGAAATATTTCTTAATTTAAGTAGGTATTTATCTATTGAAATAACGCGATAGGCTGTACACAAAATGCTAGAATCATCGCAAAAAATATAACTTTAATATGTGTTTCATACTCGTTGAAACACATAATTTGATTAAACTTATCTCGTCACTTTTACACATTTAGTATCAAATCGTTTATTGCTCGAGCACTTAAACCCTGTATAGGAAACACTGCCATTATCTACTGTGTGTTTCACTCAGCTGCAGGAATTTTTTAAACTTATCAGCTCACATGATAATGTAATCTTCAATAACTTCATAAATAGTCATTCTCCACTAGAATGTATATATATATTTAAAACTTTACAATGTGGCACTGTCATCTGTTTATTGAATCTTGCAATCAATAAGTAATTGGGATATTAAATTATATAAACATGTCATATTTAGTGATACAAAAATAGATCGGTCTTCAAGAAATAATATATATTAGATTTCAATTATGTGTAGGTTCTAATTTTTCTTACATTATTTAACGGTTGAAAGATCCTTATATCTTATTTTTTATTCCAGAAATGATCCTCTTATTAAAAACCACAAACAATACCGCAAATAAAAAAAAATCGAAATTAAATTTATTGATTTATAAGTACTCTTGTTAGATATTTCGTATTTAGGAAAAGCTAACAAGTTCTTATAAGCAACTGGATAATTCTATCATATCATTTAAACTGTGAAATATTTTTATTAAATTATACAAATTGTAATATATTTCTTTCTTTAATACATAGTTTAAAATAGTTTAATATTCCTAAATATTGATTATTTTAAGCAGTGAAGATGGCAATATTCAACGGAGAATAATTATTGATATTTAAAGAGTAAAATTCGATTAATTAATTAATTAAAATTTTGAATTTTCAGCGGAGGATATTTGATTCGGTTATTTACACTGTAGCAGATAATATACTCCGCCGCGACATTTTCATCGAATAATGACAAAACGTTTTTTAACACTTACCGATGATGATTTGAATCAAATACAAGAGGATCGCCACAGTGTACCTACCATCGCAGCAAGCAATAGAGCCTACAGGTTACTTTTATTGTTTTTCAAAGACCAACGTAACGCCTTGTTTTATAATGAGCTTGAAACAACACCATACCTATCGCAACGTAAATGATATCTAATACATTTGTTTTCTATAATTCCCTTTTTATTATTATTTAGAAAGGTTTATTTAGGATTATACAAGTTATTTTTTTAATATGTAATACACAGATAATTAATACATAGTATAATTACTCCATGATGCAATAGTTATATTACCGATACCATCTAGATATTGAATAATGCATTTAATGTTACTAACATAGATATAATCATATACTTTACATAAACTAGACTGGCAAACGTTGCCAGTTCGTGGCGTTTTCTTTTTATAAGAGGCAGATAATAAAACAAGCGACATGACATAAACTTGTTGTGGTAAAACGAAAAGCGATTGCAGTAAGCGGAGCTAGCCTATACTAAAAGAATACATTTTTATTCGTAAGTACATATTATCAAAATATTGTTTTCTATTCTAATTGAAGTGACATAACTCTAGAATAACATTTGTATTATAGACAATTATTACATACAATTTCAGGGCTCCGTATTTTTACAAAAGTGGTCAAATTTTTTACATTTCATCATACATTTTCTTTTTCTTTTCGACATTAGTGATCAGGTTCCTTTGTGAAATTATCGTTACGCGCCGGATAATAGCACCAATTTTTATAGTAGATATTTATGAAAGTGAACTAATTAATTGTTCATTTTATTGAGAAAACCGTTATAAACAGATCGTTTCTTGCAAATCGACTATTTCCCGCATCCAGTAATTAATTACTCTATGATCCCCACATATTCAGTTCATTTTATTAGATTCCTTAATAAAAATTAATCAATATATGTATATACAAATATCTATGGATTCGTACTATATTATGTTTCCAATGCACATGCAATTATTGACTTCAAAGAAATCATTGTTTATTATTTATGTTTAATAACGCGCCACTTTTGTTTCACTTAGAACTATAATGAAGTGTATATACAGTGTAGAACCGCCAGATTTTAGGCAAACCTCGGCCCGTTTGGGCATGCCATTTTTAATGCTACTTTTTTTTACGATTTAATGATACTTTAGCCATTTAATGTTTTTTTTATGTTACTTTTTTGCCTTTCCTAGTTGCTTTGTGTGTTGGTGTGCTGTATTCGTTGTTAACCTTGTACCTTCAAATCTATAATTTTCACTAAGGTGCAAAATAAAGACATTATTATTATATGTATTTAGAAAATCACTAATAAACCGATAATTTCCAACAAATTCTGATATAAAAAGATATAAATATACTTTAAATATTCCGCATAATCTAATATTAATATAATAAAAATTAATCATTTATTATATATATAAAGTAAAACAAATGGACTAATTATTCATAAGACCCACTCAAAATACATTACATAACTTTTAGGTTAATTAATTTTTTTGTAATAATGAACTAAATTTTAACAGAGATTGCAATATTGTTGCCCAACACTTTATAACTTTATTGGATTAAGGGAAATGCCTAAGTCGGGTAAACTGTGTGCTGCATATGAGCTGTTTATAGAGGCAAAATGCATAAAATAATGTTATACTACAATCCGTGTCGCGTAAAAGAAATATGGAATATAATCTTTAAATTATTTATTAATTAATTTAATTAATATAATACTAGAAATATGACATAATCAAATACATAATATTATTATAAATAATATATTAATTCGAATAAATTAATTAAAATGTCAACACGGGTAATCTGTGTGCTGAATATAGCTGTTAAAATAGACAAAACCCATTAAAATTATATGCATTACTAATACTAACTAAGGTGTCAGATAAAAGTGATATGAATCATATTTTTTATTATTAATTACACAACTTTTATGATAATTTTATGAATTTTGTGTCAGAATAATTAATAAAACACGACACTTAAAAAAAAATCAAGAATGACAATTTTTGTTAATCTTACTCTATGATTGATATATAGTTATATATATGTATATATATAAGTTAGTTTCAAAATTAAGCAAAAGAAATTTTATTTTTCTATAAATAAATTCAAACACATTTCTACCTACATGTACATAATAGTTTTACACTCAATACAAATGGAGCAATGAGTTTAATAAAACAAAGTTTTGCATGAATGATGACATAACAACATAAAAATATATTAATGTATGATTAAAATGAACTGAAAACAAACTATTTTGGAAAGATATACACAATCTTCAACTAAACTTCAGAAAAATATGAATGTAACCTTTCTGCAAGATATAAAAGCAGTGTATTCAGTGAAAATAATTAAAACAACGTTGAACTGAGACGTAAACACAGCGCAATATTAGAGCATACAGTGATGAAACACATAGAAACTAAACTGTTGCCCATACATGAATAACGATAACGTCTAAACATGTCACGCAATATCTCCATTAAATCCAGGAGGGCTGCGCCACTTCCGAATTCATATTCCTGTATTCCTTATCCACAGCGCAAGTTTCCAGATAGAAGCGATGACTATCTAGAAAGACAGATGAGAAACCAATGCAACAGTAACAAAGAGTCATGAATAACTCAACGGTACAGATGCTGAAGACGACTATACTCTTGAAAACATGCATCGCACGCGCCTTGTCTTCTCCAAGATTGTCGGAGGTCATCTTGCGTAAATTGATCTCCCATATACAGAGGCCAATACCAAGTAGAGCTATAACGATAGCCCCGAGCGCGAACACCATCGCCGTCTTGCTGAGACTCTTAGAGGTCTTCTTGGTGGCCAAATGGGCCAGGAGTCCAGTGGTGAAGAACACAACCCCAGTGTAGTAGCCAACCCCAAAGCGCTGGTAGTCATCCTGGAAGATGAAGGCGATGCATTCGATGACGAATACCCCACAACCGAGGCCCATCCCTACGATGGACTTGATCTTCTCCTCTTCTCGTGCGCGCCAGTTGATCACAGACTCGTCGGGCATAGCTAGTTCCCCGGTTGTTATCGACTGCACATCGACGAACTTCTTGATTGAAGTAGACGCTTCTTTGCGCTGGGTGAGCGCCGCTTCTTGCTGCAAGATCGATACTTGCGAGCATGGGAGTGCTTCTACGACAGCGAGTGTAACTTGACTACTACTCTGTACAGTCATGTCTCATTCGTCAGCTCTCAAAGGAGTAATCCTAATATCGGAGTAATATTAATATTAGTTGGCTTGTTTAGTAAGCGTATTTATTCCCAAGTTTGCTTTTCCACACTCTGTATTTACTGTAGTTTTCTTATTCTTTCTTATTTCTGAAATATAGTATAGTCCACGATTATAGCGTAGAACTTTTCTGCAATGTTGGTATAGTGAATGTTAGAGAGATATAGAGTGCACTCTGTATAATTACTATAGATTGCAAACCTCAGATGATGCGTACACAGAAAAAGTAAAGCTTTATTTACCTTTCAACTTGCTTTTCTATATTTATAATGAGTATTGTATTGTGTGTATATACCCAAAGGAATTAGATTTCAGAGATCTTATTAACGCGGCTAGTTATTCGCACAGACAAATTCAGTGATTTAATGTGGAATACATTTGCCTTTTGATAAATACCACCGCCGTAAATGATATTGTCTATTTTGCACACATATAGTCACCAAACTGGTGCATTGTTTAAATCATAGAGTAAAGCTACAAGAATTTATCTGTGGTAATAAAAATGCAATGCATTGATTTCTAAAAAAAACTAATCAATAGTAAAACATCTCAAATTTTAGAAGGCTATATTGTTGGTTGATGAAAAACAATTAAAAGTTTTCAATGCTACAGTAATTAATTGTGTTTCTATATAGATATGGTTTCATAGAATTAATACCCACTATTCAAATAGCACAATATTAAATTACATACCTTATACATACTCCTAAATTATGTTCATTAGAAGTCAAACCCATCAAAAAGTTTATTGACTATACAATTAACTTATTATTAAAAAAGAAACATGTCATATTTATATATTTATATAATTTCCCAGACATTGGTTATATAATTGATAGTTAGATTTATTAGCAATCTAGAGTTTTACTGTGTGATTTCATGGCATATTGAGTAGTGTTCAAAGTAACTGCTAATTTACTATACACTCATCGTTAAATTAATCAATATGTGAATCGATAGCGATAGCGATGCAAGCTTACAAATCTAAAATTATAATCTAAACAAAATGACAGTGTCGCAAAAATTAAATCAAGAAACGAGCTCCTAAAAAAAAAAAAGCTAAAATGATACTGATGATATAAAGTACAGCCATTAAAAAATTAACATAAAAATGGCGCCAAGATTTATTTGTTCAATGCTTGCTGTTTAAAATGCATGAAGATATAGATCAATAAGCAACATGAATATATCAAAACTGTAAAATTCATAAAAATATGACAACAAAAATATGGAAAAAACTTGATAATTAAAGAAATTGATATAATAAGGGCACCAAGATTTAATGTTACAATGATTATTGTTAAGAAACCAGAATGAATGATTAGTTACATATGAATATCTAAACTAGAAAATTCATAAAAACATGAGACCAAAAAAAGTAAGAAAACATTTTTGGCAATAGAAGATTTTTACAAATGCAATCAAACTCATTTATGTATTTACACGTTTTGTTTTTAGAGAATAAGCTAATTAATATAAAATGGTAAAAAAATATAATTTATACCATTGTCATAAAGTTTTTCTTTTTTACTATCATATTCTTATTAGTTTTCTAATTTAGAAATTCATATATATTACTTATTAATCTAATTATGGATTTTTAACAGTAATCATTGTAACAATTACCTAAATCTTGGCGCCCTTTTTATATAAATTTCTTTAATGGCTGGAATTCATATCATTTTAACTTTTTGCATTTATAGAGCTCGTTTCTTGGCTTTCATTTTTGTTTTTGTTTAGATAATAAAAATTAAAATGAACAATTTTTCCTCGAAATTGACCTCTTTTTGAAAAGTGTCTAGGAACCCTTTTAAAAGTTAATATTAGGTGCATTTTGTGCCCTAACGCTTAGCAATTACACTATTACCAAAAATGTGCTTTTTAATGCATTCTAGCCTGATTTATTAGCGGCCAGTTAGCATCTCTCAAGCTATTTGCTGACGCTCTTGTTCTTGGGTTTCTACCTCATTATCTAATCTAAGCTTTTATGTAGGTAACAATAATTTTTTAATTAAAAATTATACCAGATTTAAGATTACTCAAGATTTAATTGAAGGCATTTTGTAGATCATAACAGTAGATTTTTTAACTTCTGACAGGGAAAGTTTTTTGCTATATAGCAAATAGGATCACATGAGGGATGTATCACGTTTTAGACAATTACTAGGAGCGAATTTTGCTATTTAATTTGTGTTAACGAGACTAACGCTGGTAGAAGAATTGTTCTGTTATAGAATAGTCTATGTATATTTTGTAGTATACATAATTATATAATCTTATGTCTGTGAAATACTGCGCTGATAATAAAAAGGTCATAGTAAGTATATTTGTGAATAAAACCTTATACAATCAGAATGACAGACCATTCTAACATTTAAGAACAGGCTAAATCAATATATGCATGTAAGTAATTGAAACGTGCAAATATGTAAATTGGTATCAACCGACTCTAATATTATATTTTGAAAACTCGTTATGTAGTTCTTTAACGCTTACCAAATATACATATGTATATATGTGCTGTATCATGAAATATAGTGTACCTACTAAACTATACAATCATTATTAACAAAAAATTCTTAATTCTTAAAGTTTATAATTTACCAAGTTCCTCGCAAATCTACACGTATTCTCTTTAAATATAATGACTCAAAATTTGTAGATATAAAAACTACACAGAAAAACATTCACAAATAATTATATATATATATTGGGATCAATTAATAACATTATAATAAAATTTAATCAATCTTCTCTCAGTGAAATAAATAGATATTTTCAAAACTCCTAATTTAAATGCCCCATTGACTTTCAGCATTGATCAAAGAAAAGGTATTTAGAATGCGAAATCATAGCGCATATAATATCTACATATGGAATAAAAAGCTCATGGATCCGATACTGTATTATTACAGCACATGTGAGAAACACATCATTATTTTTAATTCAAAAATAAATTGAATTAATATGTTATTTAAAAAAATTTAATTTCTCGTCTTCATTTGTAAAATCAGTACCTAAATGGAATTCAACATACAAATAGTTTATACATGTAGTTTATTGAAATATACAAATTATTATTTTTAATGTAAGGACAATTATGAAAAGGAATTTATGTTAAAAATAAAAATATGTGTATAAGCAAACGCATAGAAATAACTATATAAATAGTCTTCATTTGCAGAAATGAAATTCACTAAGAAGTTTGCAACTTTTTTGTTCACTTAAAGTTTTTAACTTTCGAGTTTGCATATATATATATCATATATATATACATATATTCATTTATATATGTGGTTTTAAATATAATCAGCCGTGAGGAATAATTGTTGGTGCCTTTCTTATATCAATTTCATCAAATGCTGATCCTACTTTTATCTCCAACATTATTATAATATTTTGCCTTCATGTTCGTTTCTTGGTTTTCATTTCTGCGATAATGTAGTTTTTCTTTTTGTAAAAGTTATAGAAACAAAAAGGTACAAAGATAACCTCTAAAATGTGCAATTTAAGTGCATTTTGTTCAAAATCACCTAACAATAACATCGATATCAAAATTGACAAAAAATTAAGGTAGTGTATTAGCGAAAGTTATTTAATGTGAATATTAAAATCTGTGAACTAGATATGTCCATGTGGTTCCAGATTAAATTTTCTATATACATTTAAGAATACTACTATATCGTTATTTTATCTTCGATTTAATTTTTTGGGGTAATAATTATCGAAATAAATTTAAAAATATTTGGAAATTTGGAGTATATATCCAATTATATATCCTTAGGGTATCTTTCTGAATTCCTTAATATTACAACGATGTTAAACAAATGATATCGTATACCTATTAATACCACTTCGCTTCACTTAAGCATGATTTATTAGCGGTCAATAATTATAGGCCTATCCTTCCTAGCAATGACTAGAGCTGTTAGTATCTCTCAGATTAATTGCTGACGCTCTTGTTCTTGGCTTGAGGCTTCAAAATTATTATAATTAAGAAAATGGATATTTTACCAACAAATTGATTTCTTTAAAAAAAAGGGAATAAAATCCTTATATTGTTCAATCTAAATTAATGTTATCTCTAAGAAACTGAATATTGAGTTGATATCAAATTTGAACCTTTTTGTTACTTTCGCCTACTTTATAATGGACAAAAAATAAGCCTGTTTTTAGTATTAATGAATAGATCTAGCATCTCTCAAGCTACATCGCTAAATCACTTGTTTCTAGCTTAACAATGCTACTGCATCGTCAATATTTTTTATAAATGATTCTAATTGTTCATTTTAAGATCTTATTCATTTTATTATTGCTTCTATATTTAATCTACATATATATTATATTTAATACCATAGAGTAATTTCTCTATAAATTACTCTATGTTTAATACAGTCTATTTATATATTAGTATATTTAGAAATACTTTTCTAATCACAAAAAAATCTAGACACACACCAGTTAATAATAATGATTGCTTGAATATTTATAAACCTCGCTTTAAAGATCCATATCTAATAATTTGCCAATCATGCTTTTTTCCATAATAATATTCTTTTACTACCATTGCCAAAAGTATAATAACATCCACTATATCAGTATTTACCAGTCCATTCATAATTAAAACTTAAGATCTGACTTAATGTTCACATTTCACTTTAAAAATATTTTATATTTTAACTCTTTTAATCAACAACAGCTTTACAATAATCATGGATTCATATTTATGAATCAATGCTATAATACCCAGCTGTAACAGTTACGAATATCAATAAACTGACGATGTATGAAATTTATTTTGATTCTGTTACAGAAAATTCGTATTGAACTTTTTTTATTCAATAAGCAGCATATTATACATGCTAATTAGTTTATTATTATGCTAACATGTTAATTAATATAATACAGAATAACAATATAGATATTTAAAGATTATTTAATATAATAGTTATAGTTAGTAACACATTTAACGCATGTTTAAATTGTTTTCAATATCAAATCGGGGAGTACTAAATTATATAAAATGGAGTATATATTTGCAACATTGTGGTATAATATACTCCCAAATTTGAGTAAATAAAAGTATTGCCTGAATCGATTGGTGCCGCAATATGTATTCGTAATAGAGTCTATTGGTACCAAAGAATAGGTACCGAGTGAAGTAATAGACATGAGAATAATAAAATAATTCTATATACTTGCTTGAACAGGAATTTCTTTTATAATATAAATACTAAATTTAGTTAAATGTTAGATACTTTTGCCCTTTTTCAGTAAAACTTGCAGTACACATGTTTAATGACCACTTCATCAAATTTCAATGCGCGCGTGCACATCTCTGAAAGTATAGAAAGTTGTCATTTCTGCGCCGATATCATACATCGAGGGTGGTCTGATTCTGCTGAGAAAGAAACCGCAAGATCTTTCATTCAGTTCCAGTTTCCTCAATAACAGGTGAGTGAACCGTACCCTTCCCCACCCCCCATATAATCTCATCTTCTGTTTCTCTGAGCCTCCTGTTCCCTGTGCTCAAGGTTAATTAATGCTCAGCATGAAAAAGCAACAAAAATAAAATCTTACATAAGCAAACCACTTTGGCGAAGCAGTCAAATTTTGGACTCTTTGATCCAGTTAACACTGTAATCTATTAGAAATCTGTAACATTTTTGGTAGATTGGCAGCTCATTGCATTTTTTAAATTTTGTTTATTTAAATGCGACGACACGTGTACAAATTTAATTAGGCATATCTTAGTATATAAATCTGTTTAAAAAAATATTGGTATAAAGAACTTGCACTTTAAGAGTGATACGCTTAGTCAGTTACAGTTATAAAATATTATAAACAAATGTATTATAGGTATTTATATAAATAATTTAAATAAGGGCCACTAGTTTAATTGTTTAATATATTTAATTTCTTTAGAAAAATTAATTTAAAATTTTTTTGTCATAGTTATCATAAAAAGCTCGTAAAAACCACACAAACATAATAAAAGTTATTCGATCATATTATAATATTAATGTTTTTATCAATGTGATAATGACTCTATAATATATATTAATACTACAAAATAAATAGCCCAAAATTAATCCTTCAATTTAAATTTTGTACGTGTATTTTTATAACTTTTTAAATAACAGAATACATCATTCCTCTAAATGAAGTAAAATTAAGACTATTTTCCAATTGAACAATCCATATAAATTTAACTTTTCGCGTATTATGTTTAGTACAATAATTATACTACTAATATTCTGTAAGTAGTAAACTATGAAAAAAGTGTATGCATATTATAAATTGATATAAACTGAAATACTTTTTAGTTCAAAAATCTGTAATTATATGTAGATACGTAATTTTCGTGAAATAATAGAATTCATATTTAATTCAATTTGTGTGCCAAGTTTGAATATAAACTGAAGCATAGGTATTACATACAATTAATAACAAATCATAGCAATCTTGAACTCTTAGATTAAATTTTAAATTAATTTACATAAATCTTACATACATTAAATCTACATATATATAAATTTATATAAAAATTTTCAAGCCTAGTTTAGTTATAAACATATTTTTCCATTTTGAATCTAAAAAATGGTAAAATCTTCATGTGAAATTTCTTTGATATCTGAAGAGACATTGATATGGATATGTTGTTGTACAAATCTTTCTTATGCATTTACTGGTGAGTATAGGGAAATTTAATGCTTTCTAAAATTGAATTAATTATTATTATTCTTATTACACTAAATAAATAAATATTTTTTTTAATAAATTTGGAAAATAATGTAAAGTGAATTAATGTATTGGTGAAATTTGTAATTATATATATATTTAAATCTAATGAAATAATTAAGACCAAAATCCATATGTATCCAAAAATACTGTTTGATATTTTAGGTCTCCTTGGTTGTATCATTAACTATTAAAAATAATTATTAATTTTGATTCTAAATACTCGCTAAAATTAATTAATTTCCTTAGAGTGATACAATAGATTTTTAGTCTTTATGCCTTAAATGTTTTTTGTCACTGACAAGTGTTATATTTAGAAATAATTTTATATGTATACAGTGGATTAATTTATATTCTTTATTAAAGTTTCCTAGAAATGAATCAATATTTTTTACCAACATTTTTGCTACAATTAATATGTTTGTCATGACCAACATTCTTGGTTAATATATTCAACATGTAATTAAAATATGGGGTTATATACAAGTTAAAATATTTAATAATATGGACATTAAAATGTAAATTCAAGAAGATATTGATAAGTCTACCGTATAAGAAAGACACAACTGTCATAATCTATCAAGGTTTCCATGGTTTGGAACACGGCTCCAAAATTGCAACGTTTTTATTAATTCAGACACTGTTGAACAGCCGTCCTTATTATACTGAAACAATCGAAACTTCATTATTAGTTCGTTAAAAAATGCATGTCTGAAAATTAGTTCAAAACGATTATTTAGAGAACCAATTGTATCAAGACAAAAAGGACACGGGTATATTATATCTATATTATTGTACATTAGCGATATAAAAAGGGTTCTTGTAATGTAATCCACATTATTCTGTGACTGTTGAGTCAAAGAAAAGTGCATATAGAACAGTGGTAAGAAACCAAATCTCATGAAATACAAATCAGTCTGATAGAGAAGTTGACATATGGCACCATCTTTTTGTTCGGAGATTAATTTCATCACATATCGATGATCATTGTCGTCTCACGGTGGCCGAATGGCAGCGAAAATTGGCCTTATAAAGCTTAATTCAAAGCTTTCATATATATACAGATATATAATATCTATCTATACATATATTTGCATTCAGTTATTATCATTGCCGCTGCACACTTTACACCGACAGCTCATCTAAAAGGGGGAATCAATCAGCAGACCCCCTGCCTGTGGCGTCGAACGACAAAAAGGGGCGGGGGGTTAAAAAGTCTAGGAGACAAGTCCAAGGGCTTGATAGAAGAGGGGGCAAAATCTAGGATAAGGAGCCAGATCGTCCATTACTCTTGCAGTTTTAAATATTTATAAAGGTAAAAGGAGGTCTCATCCTCATCTTCTGGAAATAGGACGCATCATATTAATTCATAA
>JAYRBW010152209.1:0-14223 GCA_036023295.1 Invenusta paracnida | reverse complement strand
TATGAATACCACTTTTTGCTAAATAGACAATTCTTAGTCTATTTAGCAAATTGTCTTGATTATGAATACGGCTGCTGAAACCAGATTGCTATAAGCTCATTAAAAAGTTAGTTTGCTGTATCAACGTAAAAATGTTTTGGAATTTTTCAACTTCCCTCTTTTAATAGGAGATCCAGCTTAATCTTATTAACGCCAAGTTACCGATATATTTTTTAAGTTTTGCATTTCTAGTCGAGCTTCTAGGGATACATTTCTCTCATCGAAAATGCCCTCATGACCTCATTTTTTTCAAATTAAAAAATATCATAGTTTTTGAAATGTATTTTTCTTTTAATATACCTTGCATAATCAATTTACAAGTTTCTAATAATTCAACGTTTTTATACTGTGTAATACAAATAGGTTATATATTACTTACATTTTATAATTTAAAAAACATTTACATTTTTCTTATAGAATGCGTTTCTATAGCTACAAAAAGTTGTCTACAGCTGTAAGGAATGCTCCAATGTAAGTTGCTATCCCCGCTCTATTTTTCTCTACAGTCATTAGAAACCATACTTACAATTTTAGTTTGTAATCAATGTATTTAATTATTTGTCGAAAAAATCTAAACTTAAAATTTTAATCTTTAAACAATCGTAAATATGTAATTCGAATTAGTCATAAATTAATTTAATGCTGTTTATTTAATGACAGTTTCGATTGCTGTTTAAATTGACAGTATTGACAGCATTTAAAACTTTATTTCTTTCTTTTGAAAGCATATGCCTGACAAAGTGAATGCTTAATTCCATGTCTGTTTTTAATTGCTCAAAAATACAGAATATTAGGTAATACTTACGATAAATTAATTAAAAAAATATATAATTTATGTACATTTAAACATATTTAGCAATTTAATAATAAAGTATTCTGTTAAAAAATATATAATTTACAATATGTTTCCAAATTATACATATTGTAGCATTTTAATGAATGAAGCGCAAAGATGTGTATGTGTTAATTTCTATAAGGTATTCACTTTTTCTACTATAATGTTATGTTTGCGTTGTGTATTTATTTATTGACTGCATTTTAAATACACACGACGATTTAAGATGTGAGTTATTTTTCATAAACACTTGACACATTATTTATTGATTAAATAAATGGAATTGAATGTGCGGATGCAATAAATATTTGTTGAATATAGTTGCATGTATATATATGTTCAGATGTAAATTAATCATTTCGCACTTAATGTACAAAGATTCTAAAATCTCACATTCAAAGCTATCCTATAGGAATCAAGTTTCTATGAATATACATATATTATTTACGTACCTCAGTAAAACCAATTGATCGAATTATTGATTAAATCATTAGTTTTGCTATTTGTACGTTATGTTTAACTTCTAACATACTTATACGCCTTATAGGCCTACATATTACACATACGTAATTGACGGTGTATATTGTATGTGATGTCAGTTGAAATGAGACTGCCTAATTTCCTTGTGTAGGTATCAGACGAACATTTCACCAGTCTCATGAACACTGGACACGCTTATACCTATATAGGTACATGCCTATGTATGCAACTTACAGCAGTACAGGCTATGTATAAGGTGTAGTTAGAGCCAGCAATAACTTTGCAATAGTAATCTCGTGTTGCCACCGTGTGTTTTAATTTCTGATATTTGTTATAGGCTTTTATTTTATGCTATATAAGTCACTCTTTGTAGCTTACAGTCACACTTCTCATGTACTTTGTAGCTAATACAGAAGTTTCGGACTTCTTAAATGGTATTACATATTATACAGAACATTTGGTGTTGTTGGTATAATGTTTAAGATATTCACTTCAAACGGGTTTTTTTAGAGACTACAATCAAAATTCTTTAAACTATTTTATGTTTTTATCCATATTATTTATTTCCACTTCGATTTGTTTAACAACAAATATTGTAGTTAATAAATAAATATGTATATTATTATATATTTTAGTGGTCGTTATCAAGCACATTTTATTTAATAATTTTTCAAACGATAATTGTAACATATCTGTCATATTATTATTATATTAGCTTGTTTGATAACAATTTCTTTAACAGTTGAAATACAATTTTAGATAGTTTCAATATTAATTTATGGTTTAATAAAAATATCATATTACACTAATATTTCAATTCAGGTAAACTATTTGAAAAACATATATAATTACTAATTTAATATTATAGCCTTCCTATAATATATAGCTTGTAAGTTTATTTTTAAATGCTCAATTTACTAATTAACTTATTGAATAAAATAAATCAGCTACTTAAATTACGGAATCGTATTCCTAAAAGCTTACAATTAAAACATAGAGCTAAAGCATTTCTATATATATATTAATAAGATTATATTATGCAAATCCACTTTATATTCGTTTTTTTCTCTATTTTTTTGGTTTCTCTTAACATAAGAATTATTCATAATAGAATTATTCGTTTATAAATAAGCATATCTTTATTCCTATGTAATATAGGTGCACTTTGAACTAACAAACATAGATATATATTTTACCTGGGAATGACTTTAGTATAATTATATTTAAATATTTAAAATATGTGCGTAATATAATTTGTTATACTAATGTGTCGTATTATTATGTCATCTTTCATCTTGGCAGAGTTCTCATATGGCCGTCCATTTGCAATGACCGGTTCATTGACGAGCTCTTAATATAGCTTGCGAACCAAATTGAGCTGCAAGATAACTGCACATATCATAGAATAACGTTTATTTATTCATTTTTTAAGTGCATTTATAGTCATATATTTTTTTGTTGATTTTCATTAAATAGCTATTTCGAAATCGTTTGATGCATCGTATTCTTAATTCGACAATTTTTTTTAAAAAGTGTACGCATAGAACATGAAAACTAGTGCACACAATTGCAAAGTAGGGCGGTTACACTATTTCCTTCATAGTTGAGACAAATTCACACTGATGTATATTTAAAACTGTATTTTATTCAAATACAAAGATAATTGAACAAACCAGATATGTCAATATATGTTCGATAGAATGATCAAGGAAGCTATTTTAATTTTAAACTCACATTCCTTCTTTTTTAAATAGAACTCTTACTAATAACAGTGCCTCCTTTTATCTTAACGTCTTTCGGCTTCCATAGTTTCAATCTTTCAAACGTGCCTTGTATTCAATTTTGTTTATCTTGTTTAATATATTGGTCCAGACTATTGTGTAATATTACCCGCCAATATTATATGTTTATTATATCTGAAGAGGAGACAAGTTGTCTAAAAACGCGTTGGGCATTAAAATGTATTAAACTATATTGTTGGTTTTTTCCACTTTTTGTTTAAAACATACTTTCTATCGAGCTTCTATATTTCCATACATCGTTTATATAAATAAATACCATAACAAGTTGAAAACCATGATTTTTTAATCCGCACTCAAATGGTTTTACCATTGGGGTGTATTTCCTCATTTTAAAATGTGTCCTTGATTTAAAAAGAAATGCGACTGAAGTTTTCTCTAAAGCAGAAAGATATTTTAACAGAGTAATTTGTTTAAGTTATCTTTGTATCAGCTCCCAATAACTATATGAACAAAAGTGTTAGAAAAACGGCAACGTTTAAAGTAATTTACAGCGTACATCAAACTTGTTTTAAAAATCATATTGTTGGTTGTTTTATTAATTACATTTAATTAAATAAGACTCCCAATAGAAGGTCATTTAATATTTTGGATTTATGGAAAATAACATTATCTTGGACTTTGTATTATATCCATAAGATTTATTGATCCATCTTAATTAAGTTATACTTAATTATCTAAATATTACCAATTTCTGAAAACTTTTATTTATCTATACTAGCGATCTGTATTTCAATTATTAATTATATATACTATATTATTATATATAAAACAAAATGTCTTTAATTTTCTAGCTTATTCGAATTGCTTTATAATTGAAACTACTGAAACTTACTTTCATGAATATACATGTAGAAAACTATAATCAAGTATTTGCTTGGCGCACGTAAATATTAAAAGGGAAATTGTGTTCTAAAAAAAAATACTAAAGAAATAAAAGAGATAATGAGAGGCGGAATGGAGAAGGAGAAAGGGGAAGTCAACTTTATAAATCATGTCTCGAACATGCCTACCTATACCTACCTGCCAATATAATTATCTCTAGTCGTCGTTTGAAGGTATAATTATAATTTTTTTGAATATAGAGTTTTTGCGTATTATACTTATATGCGACGTAAAATATAATTACAAACTGTTGCTTAATATGCTGCATTGTATGTAATCATATACCCATGTTCTGCATGTATTCATGAAGTATGTAGGCATCTTTATGAGATATTTGTAATACAATATTCTGCTTTACTAATACATTCTTGGTACATATACATGCGTTTAATTTTAAATTGGGAAATTTAAAATAAAAAAACTAAAATAACAACACGCTTTCATGTAAAAATATTTTCTTGCATAAAATATTTTTGCAAAATAACAATGCAGCGACAAATATGCATTCAGAAGGTTTTTTTTATCAAAACTTATCATTTTCATGCCACTAGATATAATCTATATATAGAGATAGTTATCAATATTTAGACTACGTAACTATGGTTACACATATATATATATATTAACTAACAATGACATGTTTGTAATGTTATGTATTGATGAGGCACATAGATGTCTATACATCTATGTCGACATCTTGCTTATTGGATATTTCATAAATACTCAGTTTTGTATTTACCATTCTTACAGTATTTTCTTATAAACAAAATATTGTGGTTATGTATATATTTGCGTGCAATTTAGTGGGTATGTTTGCATAATTTGTGCATTTTTAAAAAGAAGTAATTAAAATAAGAGTAGTTTTTAATCACTTTTATGGAAGTATAAACTTTTTTCTAAACTTATTGTGAAAAATTTGTTTTATGGGAAATGTAGTAACATGTTATTAGTAATGTAAAATTTAAATACATACAAAATAGAAATAGTAAGTTTATTTCGTTTTCTAAATGCACATTTCTGAGTATACATAATTATTGTTTTTAAATAGCATTTAAAGTTTCACCAAAGATACTTTAAATTTTAATCTTTATTTCAACCAATTTGTCCTTTTCTTAATTATTATTTTTTAAATATTACTGTTTAATAAAAATCTATAACAATTATAAAATGTGGTAAAAATTATATTTTTAGTAATTTATTAATTACAATTTTTTGTTAAGTATATATTTATATTTTGTAATTTTTATTTCAGTCTAAGAGTAAAGTATTAAAAAATGTATAAACAGAAAAATACTGCTAAAACTTTTAACCAGAATGAATAGTCTTGTTGTTTTGATATAGAGTAATGTGACGGCTTACGGAAACAAATATTGTCTTGTGCTTGAATGGATGGAATATTTGCGTTTGTATCTATTGAAGATATCTCCCGATTTTAGAGAGATTTTTAGTTCAACTTTTAACTTAAGAAAGGTCATACGTTTTTCAGCGGATGGCATTTTTATTTAAATTTTTTACGTTTCTAAAATCGTTAAAAATAGAGCTGTCAAGTTTATTCGCAGCTTTTGGTCTTTGTTCTGCGTTACGTTCTGTGTTATGTGATTAAGCTCTACCGGGAATGTTTTATTAATAATGCTTTTTAAAATGATCATATTATATTTAATTGATCAGATTTGTACATTTTTATGACACAAAAATGTGTCAACGCACAGTTATACATAAATTTGTATACAAAACATAAAGTGTGTTGCTTATAAATTAACCATATATATATATTAATTTAACGTTGATAATTGTAACTATAAGGAATGCGTATAAATGATAGATTTTCCGGGTGAAAAGTGGAGTTAATAAGAAGGTAAAAAAAGAGAGGATAACAGGCCTTTCTATGCTGATAAATTCAGAAGAAAATTGTGAGTTCTTTTAACAATAACATTTCACATTTTATCTGCATGCGACGTATGTATACTGTGGTTGGACAGATATAATATGATTGCAATGATAAGTTGTAGTGAACAGAATTTAGCCTAACGACTCCAGTGTTGTACATGGTGTGGTAAATACGGATAATTATATCGTAAAATCATTATAAGTGGTGTAATACTTTTATGGATGAAAGCTCTTAATATACATATACATATATACAGATAAGCATTTAGTATCGCAATTTATATCGATGTTCCTACTATTTAGTCATACTTTTACTGAGCTTCAAAGAAACCAATCAGAAGCATAGGAGACTTTCACATTTTTTGGAAACATCGAGTATGCTGAATTTCTCTTGACAGTTAAAATGAAGGCTGTCAGTTTTACTGGCAAGCCAAAACTGTTCCTGTCGAGCTGCCGCCTTATAAGCACACGGACTAATAAAAGAGATTCTTGACTCTTATTGATTTCATATATACAACGCGCTGCAAATGTTTGTCAATAGGAAATTGCTTTATCTTAATGTGTTTACTAAAAGTAGCATTAAACATGTTTATTATAATACATTTATCAGCAAATATCTCGATTCAAGCCATTTAAACATGCGTATGTTTTTGTAAATACACATTAATTATTACCTTTATATCTAAAAACATATATTCTTTTTCAAAACCTTTCAGTCTCCTAAAAGCAGTATTAAACTGTATATTGGATCGATAAGAGTCGAACAGCTATATTTAATTATTCTATGGCTTATAGATATACATACATATATAATATGTAGATGCATAATATAGTAAAATCGATGAACTTATGGTATCTATAAGTGAATGAAAACATATTAGTAATATATTATTGAAGTAAAATTAATGGTAATACCATTAAATCACGTATCTAAATTAGAGTAGAAACAAACAGACATATCAGACAATTTTTAATATTACTTGGCTGAATTGGTTGAGCTTACTCTATCTAGCTGTATGTTGCTGGTTGATTACAAGTGTCGTATGACGATGGCTTCCATCATAGAGTAATAATACCAAGAGAGTTCACTTGGCGCATTTGAATGTATTCATCTATCAAAATGTATAGATAAGGTAATTCGACCCTGTTGATTTCGAGTTTAATTTAGAAAATGATCTAAAAATTTGCTTTCCCGATTTATGGTAACATACTACTTTATTCCCATAAAAAAATGTTTAGTAGTATATTTTTCATAAAAATCCATTTTCAATAACATTTAAATAAGTAACTCAAATCAAAACAAAAATAGTTAAAATAATTATATTTAACAACACATGCTAGAAAATAGTAATAATAACGTCATATAAAACCATAAATGTTTGGTCACTCTTTATAATGACCAAAGAATATAGGATTGTAAAGAAGGCTCACTCTTTTGATGCAAGCAAAAAATCCACCATTTTGAAACTGCACCAAAAATATAAAAATGTGCGTCAGAATGTCAGCTACAATAATATGTAATTTATAGAAATATAGCTTAAATAATAACAAAATTTATCGATAGCGGCAATTAACAAGTTTTGCCTACATTATTTGCTACATAGCACTTTATTTCTTAGTCCTACGGCTTAAAAGTAGGCAAAACTAGTTATTTGCTGCTATCGAAACACTTTTTTATTATTCCAACTATACTCCTATAAATTACATAATATTGTAGCTCTGATTCAGGCACACATTTCTATATTTTTACTTTTCCAATCAGTATTTTATATCATGTACATTTGTCAGTTTAAAAATCGATATTTTCTAATGCTTTAGAACGTAAATTACCATCGCATTGCGCATTGATGGGAAAATAAAACGGTGAACTTTGAATATTTAAACGAACCTATTTGCCCTTTTTTGACGGGGTGAATTCTCTTGGTATTATTACTCTATGGCTTCCATTGCTCTGAGGCGACTATCGTGAAGTGTCCGTCACACTGTTGTAGGGGCTTATGGAAGGAACTGCTTTCATGGAGTGGTCAAATCGATGATATTCCTATATTATAGAAAGCAATTGACATTGACTGCAAGTCGCTCTGTTGACGCTGTTTTTGCGAATAGATAACTTTTTGTGCAGTATTTGGTCATAGGGGTTTGGTGCAATTCAGGCATGGTACTTAACAATGAGCGAAAGAGTTTGGAGGTATAACCTCCGGTGTTTGCGATGGGCCGGATTTTTATTTCAGGTCCAGTTCTTGTGTTTTAATAGAGCCTTGGTAGGGATGAATTTCTTGTCATGAAACTTGTATTGATGCAAATTGTGATAGATTCCATTCCTCACAATTATCTTGGTCCACACCTGTTTATTGTGTTTTCAGGAGTTCATGGTTCAATATTCTGAACTTCTTTGTAAGATTGTCATCGGCTAAATGAGCTATACCTAGTGTTACCATATCCAGTTTACCTAAACGATAAAATAGATACTTTGCTAATGCATTTAAAACATAAAAGAAATAATTATCCTTTTAATATTATTATTTTAAATTCCACATATCTCAATAGATATTTTAATCACCTGTTTGTATTTGGCGCTGTAACTGCAATTATCGTCAATGCAAAAGGAATATAATAAATATACACGTGATATCATTAATATCGAAATACAAGTTGGCAGATTATTAATTAATACAATTAGTACAATATTGTACAACTCCTGGCCCTTGCAAACGTTGTAGACATAATATGTAATTGTTATCACTACACATTTGAGTCATTTAACACTTTTGAATAATATCGACCTTGCAAATGTAACAAAATACTCCGGTTGCTAACATTGTATCAATCTCTCTCATTCATCCAAAGTTGGATTTATCCTACGTTTTCCATCACAATTGGAATAGAGCACTGTACGTGTTTAACTCCTTTTTGTTGCTAACGTTGTGCAGCAAATCAGTCGGACCGTGCTGTCCTTACAAGTCCACGTAAACATTTAAAAATGTTTAAATGCATTATTAAAAAAGTACTTATTTGTTACGAGGGCAATGTAGCCCAGCCTTTAAAGAGCTAGATTACTAAGCGGAAGGTTCCAGGCTCGGACTCACAACATAATGCTCCCCTCCTGTCCACTCAGCAGTAATGGGAACTTGTGGTGTACACATAATATGGGGAAGTTAAGAACGGAACTGACCACCCTACCTCGCCATGCTGTTGACTGAGGATATTACCGTTCTCTAAGAGAGACTTCCCGAGTCTTAACTTAAATTTGTTAGTTTACATCTGTCTCTTGTTATACTTTGTATAAAGATAAGCAGTCTTTCTCATTACTATTTGATCTGTCTATTGTGTTATGTACTATCTGTGTGTATGCAGTCTCATCAAAATGATCGGAATTTAGAAGAATATATTACAAGTTTCCTTGATATTTTCTTTTTCTGCATCTATGTATGTTAAGCAGTATATTATAGTTGACACTGAACGCATACACTCGTCTAGATATATCTAGAGTATTTTGCCCCAGGACTTTATTTCAATAATCTAAAATGAACTAAATTAGTTTGTCTGTTTGGAATGTTTCAATGGCGCAGGGTATATCATTTAAAAGACTTTTCGTTAGACATAGGAGCTATCTGTGTCGTATGAAAAATATGTATATCTGTCTTTATTAATGAATAATTTAATAATATATGAAGCTTTATACAGCCGAGTAAAATTGGGAATATACGAGGTAACCTCTCCAGAAGATTCTAATTAATTTAAAAATGTCTGCCATATAGGCTAAACAATGTCTGATTAAGCGATGATTTGTTAGGGGTGGAGATTCTGTTATAACAATTGTTTCAATAGTATTTATTATACTTACTGCGGGAATGCACTTTGCATTTTTCTTATTCTTACCTATTGAGCTTTACAGTAGGTAGAAACAGTCATAGAATTAATTTAATTTCAAAATTTTCATAACGCTGATAACAAGTTTTAAGTATATAATTATGTTTAATCAAAACATCTCAATGATCTATGATGATCTCAATGGTAATCTCAATGATTGCATTTTAGTCCAGTAAAGCAGGACAATTCCAGTTAAGAGCTCTAACTGTTAGTTTGTAAATGTCTGCAATACATTATTTTATGATTTATTCTTACATTTTCCAAATCTAAAACTTAAACAGATGTTCTAAGTCTTTATAAATAAGTAAGTAGGTGTCTATTTACATTCGTTGATTGTATGTACACAGGTATATAAATAACACATATAATGTGTACTTAATAAACATATAAACATATAAATATGTCTTTCCTTGGTACATATAAAAAACATGAAAACCTTAAACTGACTTATGTGTAAACTCAAGTTATCAACTTGTCGATATATTTTTGATTGATGGGATATGTTTATACGCTTTAAATATTGTTCAGATAGGTTGTTATTTTAAAATCATTTTAGAAACATAACTCCTCTGTTTATTTCTTATTGCATACATAATGAATACCCATATATAGTATTTGTTTGATTTATTTATTGACGTTTTTATCATACTACTAAAAGTTAGCTAACACTTTTTAGACTGTATATTCATTATTAGTATTAAATTATTATCTCGAAATAGCCATTGTAATTCCTATTTCGTATATAAAAACCCAATTTCTGTCCCTTAAAATATAAGATAACTATAGTTGAAAGTATTGTGTTATTTAGTCCCTACAAGCAGACATATTTGACACGGGATAATATTGTTAAACTGCTTTTACACGTCACAAGTTTAGCCGTGTATGTGTCAGATTTTTGAGGACAGAACATGAGGACAGTGTAATTACATGCTGAGTTATTTTGATGTAGCGTTTTTTTTAATGATCTTCATTCACTTCTTTGTATACCTATTTATTTATTGGTTTTAATGTCTTTTAGACAACTTTTTCGTCGACGCTCAAGACTTTGTATAATATGAGTCTTTTATTTTTGCTTTTTTGTCCGTTCTGACCATAATTATGATATAAAGAATACATCAAAAGCTCGGTTCTAATTTTTTAATAATTTTTTTCAATTGGTTTTCTTTATTTATTTACATAAAGGGACAATACTGTTAGGTAATATCTATTCGTTTAATGTATTGATTAAATGCATTGCTTATTTGGTTTAATTCCCTAAAATACATCAGTACATGATATACATGTAAACATAGCTGCATGTTGTAGGTATACACGTATTAGGTTTGGAACAAACGGAATCGTTCTCGGTTTAACTTCTAAATTGATAATGATTATTCGTGAGCACCTATAACCTTGACTTTCGATTACCTAGATTTGTGTATTTGGTTGTGTTAGAAACTACTTTAATCAATAAAACTCTATGAGCTATACTGTTTGATTAATCGTGCACATAAATAAATCTGTCTATCATAATTATTTAATTAATAAATTTGCAGGAATAAATATTGTGGATCTAATAAAATGCTCCAATATATCTGTTATATCTAATTTTACTTTTTATCTTTTAGTTCTTACGTCTCATGTCTTTTAGTTCATTTAGAATTAACGAATACAAATCAGTTCGTCTTAACTATACACAACTTATTTTGAACTAATTGAATCACATTTTTGAAATGCCACATACGTGTGTATGAGGTAGTTACCTTGCTACAAGGGGGTGAGCTTTTAACGAATACATTTTAAGTATGTATTATATGTGGCTAAAATTATTTTTTGAAAATGAAAAATCATCGTAAAATACCACATTTTATAATAATAAAACTCATCTAATATACAAAAACAAATTATGAAATGTTATGTCTGACTGTGGCAAGTAAGGACGAACTGAATAAGGCATCTATCTGATTATTTCATCTACTTCTGTTTATTTCATTTTTATGCCTATAAAAGTATATAAGTCAATATTTGAAATGATTATTTCATCTACTTCTGTTTATTTCATTTTTATGCCTATAAAAGTATATTTGTCAATATTTGAAATTTGAATAATATGCGTGAATTTCGAGGTAGGGCAAAAAATGACATAAATTTGAGTGGCATCACTGTTAACGAAATGAATTGCTATTTGGTTCTTAAATAGGTTAATATGCTAGCCGTTAACACAAACTCCCGATTAATTTATTATATGTAATCTAAGTTCCCAACTATACTTTGAAGAAGAAGAACAATTTGCATGTGATATTAGGAAACATTTATTTAAACGTGATCATTATCTAAGACAGCTGATACTTATTTATTGGCACTACGATGGTAATCTCAAAGGCTAGTTATTATTTTAGGTATTGCATATGTTGATAGATAAAGTACAATTACTTACACAAGAGTCTCGCCTTCATCTCGCCACTTTCAATGTGTTATGAAACATAATTTATTTTCGAATTTCTATTTCAATTATTTGAATTATCCGACCAAGCAACCACTTTGAAATTACCAGCAATTGCTAAACGAAACTTTATAACATTATTGCTCAAACTATTTTCAATAAAAACTTCATTTAAGACCATAACTATAAAAAACTTTGCTTTTGTCTAAAAACCCGATAGGCAAATGTTTTTACCATTGATTACTTTTAATCTAAGTTTTCCGGCCAAGATATTGATCTAAAATATATTGGAAATTTTTAATCATTTAAAAGACGACAAATGATCTACACTACACATCGACCAGAAATTATGTTTCCATATAACAGAATATATTACTATAAAATTAAGTATATAGATATATATGCAAACTCATTTACATATTGATAACAAAGTATCCTTATTGTAAATTGTATCTTTTTATCAAAGTAATTACAAATCTGGAAAGGATCTCTATTTTTATCACAATCTTACTTCTTCAAATTATTACGTTCTTTTTTAGGTAACTATCTATTGAGTACATTGGGATTAAAGAACAATTTGGGATGAATTTTACAATAATTTGATTTAGAATTGTTACATAAAATATAGATTTTGCGTAACAACATTTTTTTTGACAAATTATACATTAATTTAGGTAATGGTTTTAATTTTGCTGTCTTATAAAGTAATCCACAGTAATTATGATACAATAATATAGTTAAAACAGAAGAATATTAACAAATTTGAGAGATTTAAATTATTATAAATGTATATAAACTAAATTCTGATAAATTTTAATAATTAATTTATTATTTTATTTTATATTAATCATCTTTTTATGTAACACATCACATTATATATGTGATTTTCATTGTTCAAAATGTAGAAACCATTTTATTCTGAATTTTTATTCTCTTATTTTTATGAATTTTCAGTTTATTAGTAATGTCGCATATTTCAATGTTGCATAGATTTATTAGTTTATTTCAGATATTAACTTATATTTAATTTTTCTAACAACAAATTCCAGGCTTCATTTTGAGGTGCCATGAACTTGTATTCGATATAAACAATCGCACCATGCGAGTGGAAAGGTTTTAAGGCTTGGTCTCGACTTTGGACTGAACTTGAAAGCAGTGACATTGTTTTGTACCCCATCGTACTCAAACATACCTACCTATCAGTGGAGTAGATTACCTTCTATACTCTTGACTGACTAAAACACTTATGTCTTGCAATTAATAGGTTCGTCTAGATAACAATGTGTTCTCTTTCACAGCGGCCAATCCTGCTGCACTTTCATTTATCTCAGTCAAATGGAGGGTGTGTCGGCTCATCTGGTGCTAATATCGAACTATAAAAGAAGACGATAATTGAGTAAGAAGGTATTCAACTGAGCCCCCAAGAGAAACATTTGTGCCAATTCCTTGATCATAATCTAGCATGGCTGCTGTAACCAAGGTAACTACTAATTATTACTTTCATCTTTATTTCACATTCACATTATTCATAACTATTTATTTGATATAAATCGCTTTTTATTATTTAACTTTGTATAATATAGTGTACATATAATTAATCTTTTACATAACAGCTTCTTCATTTGTTTTGTTATTATAATTGAAAGTTTTCCAGTACATTTATTTTTTAATTAAACGTGGCCATTTTTTCAGTTGATTCACTAGAATACAATATTTTAAATAATTGTACGTATTGAGTAATATCTTTCATTTTACTGTGTAATTTATTTGCGTCTTACTTTACAATTCAGTTTATCAGATTGTATTATTTTATAAAAACGAATAACTTGAAGTCAAAGAATATGTTTCATTTTAGTAAAATATAATTAATCTTACCATGCACAAATAACGCACAAATAAAAGACAATACATAAGTTTAATAAAACATTGAAAAGAACGCCGACTGGAGAGTCAGCATGGTTTTGCGCTTGCGTCACTTTGCTTAAACATATCTCTAAATTGCTTCA
>JAYRBW010152198.1:0-14225 GCA_036023295.1 Invenusta paracnida | reverse complement strand
AAGAAAACAGAATGACTAAAGCAGGCGCAAGTATTCCTTATATACTCTTCCTGTTCTGACCGTACTCGATCGTGATTAGTCGAGACTACACCCCCCCCCTTCTCCCACGCAATAGTCGTTCCAAATTGCACCGGACTCCAAAGTGCATCTGAGCATGACTCAGCCCCCCCCTTCTCGCCCACGCAAATGTGACCGTCCTCCTCCCTACTACTGAAGCCCTATTAACTCATCGAACTTTAACTAAATACGCAAACTGTTTTTTGATCTGAGATTTAGTCGAAAGCATGGAAACTTAGAATATGTTACAATATTTGCTATATGTGACTAATCATTCCATTTTATGGTGCTATTTTTCAAAACTATTTTAATAGTGTTATGTGCTGTTTTTCAATGACTTATCAATTTTTTCTACCCACTTTGATTGGACACTAAATTAGTTCGGCCTATCAAACGCTCTCTACATAACGGCAGCCACAAATCTGGTGAAGCAGCACGTTACTAGCCTAAACGAGAACCAGAATCGGTATCAACACTACACGACGAACCAATACGACGATAATAACAAGAGTCGTTGTACAGGGGGCAATCTTCTTTGGAATGAGGTTGTACTAGGTGGGGAGGATGACGAGAGCCAAGTGGACACTCAGCTCTTCTCAAATCTCCAGATGCTCCTCTTTAATGTCTCCGATAAAGATAAATCTCTCCAGTGTGCTCAGAGTGAGTTCAGCTTATCCTTATCTCTTCTCTGGCAATTTCCTCAGTCTAGCCGGTCTTTATAAATATACAAACTCCTATAATGATCTAACTATATAAATTAGTAGTTAAAAACTTTATTCAATTGGTAAAGTCCATAAATTAATAACTCAATGCCATAACTAAATAACAGTCGCTGGATACGTTTCATTTAATTATTTTAAGTTGTGTGGTTGGGTACCACAATTGTGAAGTTACCTTACCGAACACCTATTTATGTATTTACTGCGATGGCATCTAGCAACATTAAACATGAATATTACTGAACTGGACAGGCTGGATTAGAATGAGCGCTGAAATATATATTTAATAAAGATGAATAAAAAACGCTGTAATGGGAAATAAAATGCATTATATTTAGTGGCTTCCATCATAGAACTAAGAGTTGTTAAATACGAAACATCAAGTCAAAATTATGGGCAACTTCATTGACTGAGTATATTCAGACATAAGGTAGAGTAATATCACGTAATTTGAGGAAACAATTATACGATAAGCTAGTTTAAAATTAATATTAGCAAGGGGTTTTCTGTTTACATATTTCGAAAAAATCTAATTATTTAGCTTTATTATGACTGATATAAAATTATAACAAGATTACATTTCTCCTTAATTAAGTCTATCTATCATTTATCTTATTTTTGCATATTACATAATCCGTTAGCCATAAATAGTTTTGGAATTCGCTCATACAACGATGATCGACGCTCGCACACTAAATTTCGATGAGTCATCGTAGCCTTATCCCTTCTATCTAACTTATTTTTGTGGTAAGAACAATATAGGTACTCATAATTACAAGTGTCAAAATCAGTTGTGTTAACAAGCGCATTCATTTGAAAACGAAATTAAAATTGTAACAGGTGACATGAACGTACATTATAATCGTTTTCGCTGTCATTTTTATTCAACTCTGTGCCTTGATATCGTACTTTTGAGATTTTGACGTGGTTTTACTTCAGGTATCTGTAGAGCGATGTCTACGGGGCCTGAAAAATTGCGTGCCACGGAACTCTGTCTTGCTATGGTTCGTCAGTGGATTGTTGAGACCACGGACTCGATCAATTTGACCGAGGAGCTCAGACGAGAACAGCAAAACTGGCTCAATCAATTCCTCGAGAGTAGTCGGCAACTTGCTACTGAGGCTGCACTCCGTAGGCGAAAGCTTGGTCAACTTGACTATCTTGATCTTCTCAGAGAGTGAGTTACAACTAGCTTATCTTGATAGGTTTTTAAGAAACTATTTTAAAGTTTGTGTCATACAGCTTAATTAATAATTGTTTTTATAACTTTTTGATTAAAAATTAAACTAATATATTTATTTGCGTATTAGCAAACTATTATTTTAATAAATGACTCAATATAAAGTATAGTGAAGCAATTAAACTTATAATATTAATATACCCAATGATATTTAGCCATATTAAAGATGACATTGATAGCTGCTTTAGTCAATTTCTTTTAAATTACTACATAAACTGTAGTTCTTTTTTCTAAATACATAAATAAATACAGTATATAAAAAATCCCTATTTTAAAATGTATTGAATATCTTCTTCAATTGTTATTATACTTGGCAGATACAACGTAAGAAGTGGCCAGTCATAAATTGTAAAACTAAAATATTATAATATTATGTTATATATTATGATCAATATTATCTGCTTGCTTCACTTTATCTGAACTTTGTCTGATCATTGTGTTTATAGCGACTAAACACATTTGTGACTTTCTTAAAAATGAATATTAATTATTCATATGACTTTGTTTTTCCGTTATTGCTTTGATGCTTATTTTACTAAAAAAATTCTAATTACGACTATAAAGCATGCATCTATGATTCTATCTATTTTTCACTTTCCGTTTATTATAGTTCATAGCGGCCAGGGAAAATATGTATTAAAAGGTTGTCAACATATTGAGCCCTACATATTTTTTATTGTTTTTTGTCATCTTTGACTTTGACTTGTTCATATTTCAAACATTGGTTAATCTAGATAATGTCTAGGGCTGGTAATTACAGTTCAATACATGTAAAAAATACTTTTTAGTAAATGTAGTGTATACAATGGTCGCAAAGAATCCGTTTTTTTATTTGGAGTGAGTAAACAAAGAATTATATCCTGAGTTTCAAAATTGACTGATAGCTCACCCAACATCAAATTAAAAGGCCTATTATTGTGTATGCAAGAAAGACATTACATTGAGAAATATGGGTAAATGTGCTGTAATAAACCACGCAGAGGGTGGAAAGAATGTTACAAATGCTCAGAAAATGAAATCAGTGTCATCTTTCATTGCTGCAAATGATTGCACCCTTGTAACAATGGAAATAGCGCTTGAATCTGAATCTGTAGTTCCTGTAATTGATGAAACCTACCAGCCACCACCAATAAATCAACTAAATAAACTACAAGTTCAAGTAAGTCCCTTGGGTTGATCCTGATGGTGGTTGCTCTCGTGGGATTAAGCGCATCGCACTCCAGAACAGAGTGCTCCATTGTGTCGGGTGCCATGTTACACCTTTGACAGATGGTCGCACTGCAGGTGATTTCTTTGCAAGCGGCACAGTTGTCGGTGGGGTGGAGTCCAATTCTGTGTTTATATTGTTCGCCAAAGACACAGTGGCCGGTTCTAAACCTGATGGACCGTAGCCGCTTCTGGTTAGATTATCTGTCTCTTCAGTTTTCTTTTTATCGGAGGTTGACGAGTACCAGTTGTTCGGCCAGCTCTCTCTCTCTCCATTCCTTCTTGCAGCTTTCACGATCGCCCCGTTTACCACTCTGGCTACTGTGTGATCTTTCCTAGTACTTTCTTTTGCCAGGCCATCAACTGTTTCGTTCCCTTGGATCCCACGGTGCGCCGGGGTCCATTGGAGGTCAACTTCAATCCCCCTTTTCCCCCAGATAATCTAAGTTTTCATATGTATATGTTATATTAGGTGACTAGTCCTCTCATCTTGGGGCCTGATTCGAGGAATTGAAGGGAACTCCTGGAATCTGTGTAGATTCTAACTCTCTTGATGTTATTCGGCTCTGTACTCGTCCTTTGGACCACCAGCCCAGTCTTTCCTCTTTCTCCTGTCCTAGTTGTCTCCAACTTCTCGACCTCTTCAGTCTGAACTTACTTCTTTCCGTGGCTATCTGGTTTAGAAGGTCATCATCTTCTCTTCCGAGGGCTTTTTCATACACTTAAATATGTAGCTAGCGATTTTGCGTGGATTCTGTGTGGGTAAGGTTTGCTTCTGTGACGACTGCGTCTCTCGGTGTAGATCTGGTGCAGCCTGTGATGGATCTGGCTGTTCCTCTCATTTCGATCTCCAGTTTTTCGAGGTGGCTCGTACAGTAGCTTTTAGCAAGTTACTAGCATCGTGTAAACCGGGCTTAAAAAATGCATCCAGAGGAGACGAAGAAAGAAAAAGTGATCAATGACCAGAAAGAAGATCAGAGGGGGCATTTGTTGAAGGAAAATGAAACAGAAAACATGACGCCTGCAAGAAAAGCTGGAGAAAGAGAACAGAGACATTTCATTAATTTTTAACCAATTATCGCTGTAATCTGAGAGCCAGGGAAAAGTTCGGTTTTGTCAGTAAAAGGTCAGAGAAAATTATTTTTACTGTCTGCTATATAAAGCATGGCTTATGTATACATCTGCATTTATTTTGAGCCTTCTTAACTGTAGTTAATATAATTAAATTTTTACCACATATCGTTTTCATTTCAGACCCAGAAAACTAATTCGTGCTGTAATTTCGGAAGAATTTCGGCCGTGTCATCCTAGCTCGCAGCATCTGACCAATGTTCACAGCCTTCTCAGAAAAGTCGCTGAACTTAATGACGTCGATATATTCACTGTGGCAAAGGAGATAGTTTACGAGAGACTGTGTATATCTGAGGTTATAAGTGGAGACCAGTCTGACCTCGATATGGTACACAACTTACTGATTCATGTCTACGAATACAAGTTGTTTTCTAAATTACTTCTTAATATAATTAAATATTATGAGTCTTTTTCTATTTTTTAGACGATGTCTATGGACCCAAGAAAAGTTATTAGTGAACCAATTATAAATGGGAGCGCTGAAAATCCCTCTGAAGAAGATTTTAACGTGTAAGTGTGTCGTTTTGCTTGGTGTATTTAATTTTTGTTTCCGACTATTATCCTTGATGTAAATTGTTATATTGGAAGCACTTACGTAATATAATCATTGTTTTATTTTTTTGCTACTTTTGCACCAATTAGAGTGACTCATTTGCTTAATGATACGGAACTACAGGAAGTCATTTTGAGAGACCTCGTCAAAATTATTGAACAGGTAATCAATACAGTTTTTTCTTTAGTTATCTAATTATTCTCACATAATATGATTTGTTTGGAAGCATTTATTCTTATAATATTTCTCTATTTAAGAAAAGTCTATTAGATAATTTCTTTGCTAATAAAAGAAATCAATACTAGAGCATTTCTTTCGGAATAAAAGTATATGCTAAAAAAATTATCTGTTATTTCTACATAGTAAGAATTATAATATTGTAAAAAATTAAAAAGTTATATTTTTTTAAACTAGAATAACTTTGTTTTTAATTCTGCATATGAAACAGTTTTGCTATTAAAAAACAATTGTTTTGTTATTGCCCACATATTTTTACATCAATAGCTATTTTTAAATGCAATGGATATTTATGAATTATTGAATACTTGTTGTTATCGCAGAACATTTAAATATAGAATTTTCAATTGTTCATATTTAATACACAACTAAATAAAAATATAGATTCCTTTTTTATAGAAATAATTAATTAATAATAATTATATACATATTATATTAATATATTAATTACTATAATTAGTATAACGAACAAAAAAATGTAGACATCGTGTACAAGTTTTACAATTTATAAATTGTCTATTATTACTATGTATTTTTATGAAATTATTCATTAAAATGTCTAACGATTTTCTATTGATGAACATTTTAATCAAATTGCATATTATAATAATAAGAATCTTACGAATGTTTTCTCATGTGATTACAGTGGCTGTTATAGTAATATTAGTATGATATTTTTAGCTAATGATTTATCAGTATTGTTGTTTTTGAATATATGTGAATATTATTTTGAATATTGTCCATTTTTGAATATACTATATAGCATTTTTCGGAAAACCTCATAGCATTATTTGACAACGTTCACAGTGATATTAAAACATGTTATTCTATGCATAGACTATAAAGTCAACTTTACAATGCATCAATAGACATTCGTGTAAAGTTATACTTTACAGTGCATGGAAACTAAATTTTATTTAGGATTATTTATTAACATAAAACATATCAAACGCTATATATGCACAATACACAGTAATCTATCAATACTCTATGGTCATAATGTTCGCGCACTAGGACGTATATATGCTATAGTTACAAAACTGTTAATTAATAGAAATACTAGTATATATTTGTACATTAGTAGTAGAGGGGGGGGGGGGTAGATCTCGACTCACCCCCTCACCTCGACCAATCAGGATCGAGACAAGGCGCCAGCCAATGAGACGGCTGTAACAGTATCAAAAGGAACGCGCGTGTCTGTTTTCGCTTCTACTACGCTAAACTCCTAAATTTATCCCTTAATGTATGCTAAGAGTTCCCTACAGGTATGTTAAAAATGACCTAAAGATATGCTAAACTCCTAAATGAATCCCTTAGTGTATGCTAAGTCATTCCCTACTGGTACGGTATGCTAAAAATACGCTAAACTTCTAAATGAATCCATAGGATATCAAGCAGGATATCTCAGTACAACAGTTAACGTTTACATATCGGCAGAAGCATTAGTAAATGTATCTTCGAATAACTGGGCATCATCTTAATTAAAAAATTTAGCTCTCGATTAAATCCATGAATTATTTCCCTCGTCTCCAAATAAACGTCTATTGAATGGTGTGGGTTGATGTACTTTTGGTATTGGTGCTTGTGGTGTGGACACATGCATTCCTTTTGATACTGTTACAGCCGTCTCATTGGCTGGCACCTTGTCTCGATCTTGATTGGTCGAGAGGGGGGAAGGGATCTACCCTCCCTACTACTTACACTTATAATTATCTTTATAATATATGTACATCACTATGTATTATGATGCATAATGTGTGAGAACAGTTAATTAATAATATTACATAATCTATAGATTATGCAATCAATTAAAAGTAACTGAAATAAATATTTGGCATGCAAATAATTGATAAATGATTAAAGGTAATAGAATCCCTATTAGACTTTTTTTATTATTGTGTATATATTGTGTATATATTGTATATAATTATTGTGTATATTCTTACAATATTTGTTTATTATTTTGTTTATTTAAAATAGAATATAAAATATTGATATTATAGTTCTATTTATAATACATTTGTTTATAATATATAGTGCGCGAATATATTGTACCCTGTAAAT
The DNA here is from genome assembly GCA_036023295.1 of Invenusta paracnida. Taxonomy (NCBI): domain Eukaryota; kingdom Metazoa; phylum Platyhelminthes; order Proseriata; family Coelogynoporidae; genus Invenusta; species Invenusta paracnida. Next base: position 7,018 of record JAYRBW010152198.1, on the reverse strand, counting down.
AGTGCCCTGTAAATTATACAACTCAACATAAGCATCTCTCTAGCTTTGTTTTTGGCTTAGCCTAGAATCCTTGTTCTTCTTTCGTCAGCCTATAATTTATTGATATTGACGTTTAATCGGAAAAGAAATTTTCTATATAAAATTGATCGCTGGAATTGTTATCAACAAAAGCAGTACAATTCAGTCTTACCAAACAATATGTAACACAATAAAAGCGTAGATTTAAAGTGAAAATAAATAAATTTATATTATATATATTTAAAATATAGATATAAAAAAATTATATAAAATTTCGTACACATTTGCAGTCTTTTATAATACTCAGATATCTATTAATCCTCGTTTTCTGCGTTTACTCGGAAGAATACTATAGATATCCTCATATTGTAAGTAGGACTTTACAAATTTCGTGTAAATGATTATTATACTGATATTTTGATAAATTTGAATTATCTAATTAATTAATATTTTTTAGAAGAATTTTTTTGTTAATAATCATAAATATCAGTATTGCAAGTAAAATTCAGAAAGGAACTTAGTTTATATTACACCAGAATCTCCTTTAATCGATTTCAACCTATATACTACGTTATAAAGTATGAAAACCTTTCTGTTTATGTATTTATGCAAGTAACAAAATGGGTAGGCACGTTTTTAAAACGAGAATTTTTATAGTTTTGAGGAGACATTTTTGGCATTTATTTAAAATTTCAGGTGAAGAATGTTAACGCGCAACTTTTTTGATGAAATGAATCCGATATTTTTTACTATGTATATCTATGTGATGTAAATATATATTATTCAAGTAAAAACAAAACAGCACTTCAAATACCAAGCAGTTTTATTATATTAACTTTATATTAAACTCTGCGATCAAGACAAGGAATAGACCTCACAATTTTTTACAAGATTAAAGTGAATAACTATATTTGCGTAACATATAAAAATAGTATTGTGCCTTTTTCACAGTCATAGATTCATAGATTCACCAATATGGATCTAGTTATAATATTGATGTATATTTCGTTGACGAAAATACGTTAGGGAATAACTAAAGAAATATAATAAAGTACAAGTGAAAAGCCATTCGGGTGATTCATACATATTTCGGTACACGTTTTGGAAATGAATCAAAATATATATTATATTTCTGCTGCAGATAATTAATGAGCAATCATTTAACTGCAATTATCTTTTTAAAGCTGAGAATACAATTTTTAAAATAATTATAAAATCGTAACTATTATTATGTAAACATAAAAAACTGTAGCTATTATTATGGTCAAATTACAATTGATTATAATTGGTTCCATATTCGATTACTAGTATTTCTCATTCAAAGAAAGTGCGTGTATTTTTGGTCTATGATTTTGCTTCTATTTAATTTTATTTCTATGGGTATAATGTGAATAACATCAAACTTGAATAACACCGCAATCACAGGGCTTTCATCCACCACGCGTCTGTCTCCATTGTCTCACCTGTCTCCACCGTATCTGTCCCGCGCCTGTCCTTCTTGGCTACCGTGTTTCACTCTCTCATGGTAACTGTAAGGACGACAGAGATGGGGCAGAGGATTGGATTAGCGGAAAAGACAACTTCACCTGGGATGATGCCCACGCTGAACTTCAAACACTCTCCTGGATTGCGCGGCTCGAGGGAACACCATGTTCGCAGTCCCCATCGTCTTTCCGGGAATTGGGCGTTCATCAACTCGCCTCTTTACTATTCAGTAAGCTATATAATTATAATCTCTTGTCTGGTGTTGTTAATTGAAATTAACTTTTTGATTAATACATGTTATATAAACTTTATTTACACTTTGTTCGCATTGAATGTGTATCTGTAATGTCTATTAATGATAATATTTTTGTGCATTAATACAAATATAGGAACCAGTGAATCTAACGTTCCCGGTGCTAAAAAGTGCGCAATGCTGGCGGCTCAACTAATTTATGATTACGAAATCATGGATACGGCAATTTGTGACGAGTTGATGAAGCATGTTGACTCTATTTCGGATGAGGTTTGTATAGTAACTTCACTTTTTAATTGATGGCAAATCAGTGGTATAGTATTTATATATGGGGTAAAATCAGGGTAACAGATTATACATATTTTTAACTTTACTTGTTTGTTTTTTGACACTATTGTTTTATATTATGGATTTTTTCAAGTCTCATTTAAAAAATATATTACCTATATATTATTATTATATATTTTTGTACGTAGGTCTATATATAATTTATCCTAGTATTGGTGTAATTGTGTAAATTATAATAAAGGTTAGAAATAATGTGTATGTATACGTTGGGATGTATATTCTTTGCTTTAATTATACTTAACATATTAAATTAACGAATATCATTTAAAGTCTTTAAAAGTCTTTATGGGATGTATATTTCATTGGGATATTTTTGTCATGTACTTAAGTATTTTGTTTAAAATGATTTTTCTTCTTATACCCGATCTCCCGGAAAAGGGAAAGGGGGCGAGCACTGTCCGAGAGGATACCGAGGGTGAGAGGGTCCTCCAAGAAACTAGAGCGGGTGATCATTACCATGTTGGTTATACGATTTTATTACAGACGAGAATCGGGTCAACGTTTTAATTGCGTCACTGTTTTCTTGATTAGGATTTGGTTCTATGATTCTTGACTGTGCACTCTTTACCACCAGAAAGCGTAGTGAAGGTTAGCTTCCAGAAATTTGACTTCCTGAACAAGAGGCTCACGTTTTGAAGTTCTTACAAAAACTTATTGCTAGTAAAATTACTAACATATAATATACATATATATATGATAATAATACATATATAAATATAATAATATACATATATATAATACTAACATATAGTATTCAAATAATTTTACTAATAAAAATTGTTTTTTTACTACAATAAATGGTAAAATAACTAAATTTAGTTCTGTGTGTATGTCATAATTATAGGGTACTAGCTCTATTCTCCATCGAGTGATTTTATAATTTTTATCTTAGCATGGTGTTGACTGTCTAACATAAAAAATAGCTACAAACTTTTGGACAATAATAAGGGTAAAATGTCTCCCAATCAGGTAGTGTTTCCATTTTCTTAGCGCTACTACGAATAGGCTTCTTGGAATAATAAGCACTCCTTCCATAACCTATCTTCTGTTTTTCTGTCTCTACAACAAATACAATATTATAGTATTCTAAAAATAACGTTCATAATACAACTGTAATACAAGATATGCTTACTTGCAGTATGGGGTGATTTTTTGATTTAAAAATAGATATTCCTGTTGCCTGTGATAATTTTATAGGTCCTGGGTATATTTTTTATAGTGCTCTGTGGCAACGCTGGTTTAACAATAAGATGTAAAGCAGATCTAAACTATTCAACAAAAATCCCGCATCATGACGTAATGTCTATTGTTTCTTCTCACCAAATAAATATGTGCTGCACGCGTATATTACATAATTTTATTTTCGAAATATTGGTGGTACCAAAGGTAGAAAATGTAGAATTTTCCTTTATGAATGCCAACCCAGATCTAGATAACAATGTTTATCTCTTGGTGTACATATGCTTTATTTTACTCAGGCTTGGCAAGATCTTCTCATTCCGCAATTCCTCTCTCTTTTGGCCGACACACCCTCTCTCCGTGGAAAGTTTACAAACATATTTTATTCACTAGTTCGCCAATACGCGCGCTTGCCGCAACGTGTCATATCCTTTACTACTGCAACTATTTTGGCTTATCCTCTTACCACGCCGGAATCGGATAAATACTTGGAAGACCTGATTAACAAATTGCTTGCTTCGAAGAAGGATATTGATCTCTTTTCCTGTGTTGTTATCTTGGTTCATGCTGCCATCACTTCCCCGTTGATTGCCGACAATATTAAGCACTCAATTAAACAGGTAAAAATATATGAACTTTAATAGTACATAATAATTATATTTCATATCTTAAATAATTATTTTTGTTTTTAGACTATTTTATGTTTCTATTACAATTTAGCTGTTTTTCTTCGATGCTACATTTGGGTACGCATTGGCTTAGTGGTTGTCAAGTCAGATTAAATCCGGTGAATAAACTTTGAATCCTGTGACTCAGTTTCAAATACCGGTTGCGCTTATACAACTTGTTTTTAGCGCCTTCCAGCAAGAGTGTAATACAACTCTTTTGTTCATATGTGTGAACCATAGATAAATGATAGGTAGATTCATAGAAATATTTACATATCAACAACCTATTATAATATATCTATGGGTAGATAAAATATGTCTATAGCAGGTCCGCCCGCAGCCTTCCAAAAATTGTATGCTAATGTCCACGTAGGCGCCAGAATAATATTTTTTTTAAATTCGATGTGTATTAATATTATAATTGGAAAATATCAAAACATGTACAACATGTAATAACATAATATGCAACATGTGAAAGATAAAGTGTATTGTTACTGATACAATACTATCTATCTATAGGTATACTCTAGATACACAATAGTACCTAATTTATTAGATAACAAAAACTCGTGTTTGCACGCCTTTTATCTTGCCACTCATGTTGGCTGCTCCATCGAACCCTTGAGCAACAAGTTTGTCCATATCTAGACCAAGATTCTTTACATTTGTGCTAATGAGGTCGGCCAATGCTTCTCCTGTTGTGCTAGTGGTAGATACGAACATAACCAAAGTAAAGTATAAGAAAACTAAATCATTTTTGTTGAAAATTAAATTAAATATTTAAATTTAAATGTTCAGTAGTATGCCAAATAAGATAAAAATATTTTTAACCATCATTATGCTCAACTCGTATGTTTTAAAAATACAAGCCCTCGAATTTTATTTTTTATAAAAAATAATATAGATAATAATAATGAAGTTTTTTATTACCCAAACAATGCGTGTTATTTACAATTAAAATATGTATTTTATACATATACGCATACAAATCAATGTAATTATTAAAGCAGTTACCGATAGTCCGTACAATATATAATAGTATAATCTGTATTGAGTAATAAGTGCGCGCAGGTGTAATTGACATATCATGTACCTAAAGGTATATGCAATAAAATATGGCAATAGTCTCATATAGGATATAGTAATCTGTATAGGTTTTACAACTCGGTATACGGTATGAATCATATTGTGCATGTCTTTTATATTTATCAGTGTTTTATATTTTCTGAGTTTGTTTGGGAAGGATTGCTGCAAATGAGGAGAACAATTATTTGGTTGCAGTTACCTTTAGGATCATGTTTGTTTTGGTTTCTATTATTTAATAAATAGGGAAGTTAATAATACTACTGTTTAATATAGGAATAAGTAGTATAGAATTCAATGATTATTAGGCATTCATAATGTATAATTCAATAGAAATAAGTTTAAAATTTAAAAAAATATACTTTTGTAAAATTTTAAGGTGTTCTTAAATTCAAAACTTTCTTAAATATGACATATTGGTAAGATAAAAGATAAAATATTTGGACGACCACGAAAAATTTGTTTACTTTATAGAGCTACAAAAAACTGGAACATCGTGAATAGTAATTGCGCACTGCTAATCGTATGGAAAGATTTGAGATTTAAATTTAAGTAGAACTTATTTAATTTTCAGAAGTTGGCGTATTTTACCGAATGACGTTTTCCCTATTTGTAAATACCTATAATTGACCATATTACGCGTAGGTATGTATCTATGTTTGTTCGTATATATTGCATAGTACCTAACCCGTTTCCTTCCACACCATTTCGAGGTTACTATTTGCCCAAGCGTAGAGTTCCGATTATAGTGCTTATTTGTACTTATATGGAACGATACGATCGCAGAAATATTAGGTATTTACTAGAAAATATTAATATATAGAATTTACACTTACAAACCTATATATAATGTACATATGCGTAAAATGAAAAATAATTCGTTGTAAACAAAATTGCAACTATATAACATATTACTTATGTAGATGATATTGCACTTTATATATTCTTATTCTCTTTTTTATACATAAACAAACAAGAATTGGGTATAGGTAGAGACTATATTTTTAAATTGTGTGAAATTATAGTGTGAATTATAGTGTGAAATTATACGAGCAAAATATACTGGCGCTCATATATAGTATTCTCGTATCGGATATCATCCAGGGGGGAATGGATAAAATGATGCAATAACTAGCATTGGTAGAATTTATTTTTAATCTCATGTTTTCAGATTTTTATGCAGGCATATAAGTATTTTACTGGAGTGACAGACCAGCTGACATTTTTGAAGAAAATACATAGACCATGATAATGGGGCAGATGATGCAATAGCCATTGAAATTACCAGATATCTCGTGTTGACAAAAACAAATTGACATACTTTATTGAAAATCAAACCATATATAGATATATTTAAAGGTGTGCTCGTCTAATCTTTATTAATATCTATAGATTATTTTACTTGTTAATAATAATATATCTTAACATATAATCAACTAATGTAATAGTAAAATTAGAAATGTGAAATTATCTAGATAATCCAAATAATTTTTATCGTTATGAATAATTCTATCGGGCGTATATAGATGTTGTAACTATCGGTTTTCAAATTTATAACTGTTTCCCAGGTATAGCTAACCATCAAGGTATTGCCCAATATTTATTGAAAAGTCCAGCTTAGGTAAATCAGTGAAATAACGGTCGGGTGAGCAATTTCTAAATGACGTGTTTTGTCATCATCGGTAGGCAGAGGGTTAAATAAGTAAAAAATAGAGAAACTTTGCATTAATAAATTTAATTTCTGCTAAAACATGAAAAAGAAAAGTTAATTTGAAATAATATATATGGTTGTGTGCGTGTGTCCAAAGAAATATTGGGCCCTAGTACTAAGTGGTGTGTCCAAAGAAATATTGGGCCCTAGTACTAAGTGGTGTGTCCAAAGAAATATTGGGCCTTAGTACTAAGTGGTGTGTGTGTCCAAAGAAATATTGGGCCCTAGTACTAAGTGTGTGTGTGTCCAAAGAAATATTGGGCCCTAGTACTA
>JAYRBW010152187.1:0-14225 GCA_036023295.1 Invenusta paracnida | reverse complement strand
TGCAGTTATTAATAAAATCATAACCATATATATTGATTTTCAGTGATTCGATAATGAATTACAAATAGGGGCGGTGACTTACTGGCCACCCTATATATATATATATATATATATATACAGTATAATAATTAAAACTAATTTCGCTGTCCGCGTTCTGATTATTCTTACCTTATACATATTATACTTATATTGAATATATATATATCTTTGTAATTCACTATAATTGTATTACCTACTATTACCTATTGGGCCTATTGTACTATAATATGTACCTAGATACTGTATATTTTTTGTAATTTACTACTACGTATTACCAATCTGTTTTTTATTTTTTATCAACACTTATCTAAAAAAAGGATATTACCTCGATCAGTATTCTCTGCTTGTAATTATCATTGGTTATTTAAACTAAATAAAATTTCTATTTCTATTCTATTTCAATTTATCAAAATGTCATGTTTTATTATTTTGATATTCTACTAAAACTTACATTAAAAATTACATACGCAAAATGCACCAAATACACCAATAGGTATTAATTCTAGGATTTTGTTAACTGAATCCAATTTCTTTGATCAAGTGATACCTCCCGTAGAATTATAAATATATATTCAGTTCATTTATACATATGTACAACTATCATTCTCGAAGATATCTGTGAATGTTTACATTTCTTTCTAATGGTATGTAAGGTTACCGAATGGGTACAGAATGTATGACCGTTTCTATGTCACATTATAGTAGTGTGAATTCACGAAAAGAAATTGCTACGAAGGTTTTAATTATTGATTTAGGTTAACCAGCACAGGCCCGTTACATATTATTTTATACGTTTATTTTAATGGTTTTTTTACACCAGTCATGAACATTATATATAATATATATTGATGTACATGATAATATTCCATAAATATCCTATTTAATGATCGATCTAGATATAGATTTAAAGACTATATTTATTAACATCGTATTTATGTGTACATTTATTTTATGCAATAATTTATAAATAGTTGTTTTCTTTAAATTTAAATTTACTATTCAGTGGATATTATTACCACCTACATATTATCGGGGATTAATATATGTATGAAATTATAATGTCATACGCGTACATGTAGATAATGTTTGAATTTAATATTGGCAATTTATCTCTGAGTATGAGTGAGCGAGTTTAACAGATTTTTAGTTTTATTGAAACAAATACATAAATATAAAATACTAGACAATAGACTTTCAATATAAATTATTTCGAAATAAAAAATTGTATGGACAACGTCTTTTTTCGCAATTAATATACGATTTTTTTAAATAAATGTTTTATTTCATAATTGAAATAAATATTAAATTTTTTTTTTAAAGGTATCGTATATTTTGCACAATCCATGTGTAATTTGAAAAGTATTCATTTCTCATGTCATTTTGTGTGTTAATTCAGTCGTTCTATTTTTGTTATTGAAATATTTGTAACATTCAATAAATATAAGGTAAACCAACGTTTTACATAGCCGGGTTTAAAGGGTTAAGGGTATAAATGTATTTAAAGAAACATCGTTTCTCTATAGCTTTGTCAATCTGATTAACTAATTATAATCTAAGATTGTAGTAAGTAAGTACACTTGACTCATTTTGTTGTGTACTTTTGTTTTATATTGCTATAGATATTCAGATTTACAAAGTGTGTCGATAACATCCCCGTGTTTCTTTAAGCACACATAATATACACTTAAAATGTGTTCGCTACTTCTATTTTCCCTTTATTACCCATACTATAAGGTATTCCGTAATTAAACCATGTACATCTTTAAAAGTTTATTGTTAAATGTATTTAACTTGTAATTTAGTAACTATAATATTGTGTGTCCATTTATTATTATCTTACTAACTGTTTTATTCACATGAAAATAATGTAACACACGTTATATACAACCCATGACAAAATAAAGGGTGACCATGTAAATTGTACATTTTTTCTAAATACGATATTTCAAATTCATTTTTTATTGAAAAATGTGATAATACAAATGCATAATTAATGCATAATTATGTTTACTAGAGATATGTAGAGATATGTTTAGAGATAGAACGTTATAAATCTATTCCACAGATTTCCTTTCGAGATTTCACTCGAATATTCATTGTCTTTGCACATATTGTTTGCGTACTACTGGGACTACGCATTAAGAATGTCCATTAAGTTACAAGACCGTATTTTATGGCTTGAATCCATGATCACTCCTGCAGGCGGCGCTAGAGACAAGACCATGGGGTGCAGGCCTCCACCTCCACCCGCACTGTACAGGTCAACTTATCCATATAGAGCTTTATAGTCGGATTACAGTTCGGAAGATTCTTCTCACTCTATGGCATTGTCAGGGACGTCTGGAAGTCGCCAGGGCCAAAGTCAATTGGCTTCCAGTGGAATGGGCCCAGATCTTGTTCACGGGTGAGACTCCACTATCTCATCCAGAACTGTCAGAGACGTTATGTCCGACCCAGACAATGACTTCCTAGCTTTGTTCGATCTACAGTCCACTCTGGGGGTGGCAGGATGCTTGGGAGATTTTTTTTTACTCGTGATGAAATTCGTGTCCTATACACCAGTCAGGGCATCATCAATGCTCAGGGTTATGTTCAGATCTTCACGGACCATTCCTTCCTCACGATTTGTCTGTTAGGGGCCTTGGTGTTCCAGCAGGACAATGCCATATTACACTTCAACCGCTTAGCATGGAACTTAATCGAGGCGAATGGCATAGATGTACTGCCTGATCGCAAACCAATTGAGAATATCTGGGGATACCTAAAGAACTGGTTTGAGGTCTAAATATCTACATCATGACTGCATTTCATCGGAAGTGGGCCACCATACAACAGTCAGTCTTTTACAGCCTTGGGGACTCGATGCCAGAGTAGATGCGACCATGGGAAGATCCACACGTTTTTTTGTTTTTTTTATAACTTATGTATACCATAAATGTTGAATTACATAATCAACACAATAACATATAATAAGTTGATTATATTATTCAATATCAATGCTCTATAGGTATATACAGTTATATATTTCATCATATCTTCAAAGAACTGTCATAAAACCTCAACGCATTTAGAGTATATGCATTTGCTTTATAAAATTGTTTAATTAAAATATATTTTGAATGTGCGGAAACTAAACTTTTTTGAAACTAAAAGAAAGAAAAACCACTCGTAAAGTAAAATAAATACAATAAAAAACCTGAGCTTTCGAACTTAACAAAAGTTCATAATCATGGGTACATAGCAAAACCACAAAGAGACATATTATACAGGAAAAATAAAAATTAAGTGAACACAAATCATAAATGCCAATGTACAGAATGCATAAATGCCAATGTTTTCTCTCTCTTTCTTTCTGTAGATTGGCATTTATGATTTGTGTTCACTTTTTTTACATATATGTATAATGTGTCTCATTGTGTTTTTACTGTGTACCCATGATAAGAACTTTTTTTAGTTCAAAAACTCGGGTTTTTATTAAATTTATTTTATCTTACGAGGGGTTTTTCTTTCTTTAATAGGTTGAATATGTTTTCTAAAAAATGGAAAATTTACATGATGTTGCGTTTTATTTTACAGGGGTTTTATTTTATATATGTTCCTAGGTAAATGTATCATTAAATATATTTAATTATACATATGAATACAACATATCATATAAACCGCTGTAAATGACAATATTTTAGGTAAAGGCGATTTCAGCCGGAGCCAATACCATGATTTTTCGTCTAAGCCAAAGCTACAAAAAACTATTGGACAGAACATGCGCCCTATAGATACATATACCTAGATTTGTTTGGCTCTGGCGGAAAATCGCCTTTATGTATATTTTTTATATATTTTGACCACTATAGGCTGCAGTTATTGATCGATGAAGTTGAAAATTGGTATGAATGAAGAACTAGGTATATACATATATAATATATTTGGCTAGTGCGTATGTTCTGTCCCAGTAGTTTTCTGTAACTTTTGCTCCGCCTTTACCAATATTTTAGCTGAATTTTCGACAATGTGGAACTTTTTTTAGATCATACACAATAAATTTATTAATTGCTCATATTACGTATAATGGAAGATTATGTATTATAAACACATACAGTCTAAATTAAGTATTGCATAATATGAGTTGTATATAACAAAGGTCTACAATAGCATGGATGTAACATTAATTTCGAAACTTTTCAAAGAAATCAAATACGAATAGATGGATTTAGAATTATAGGTACCTATATATGAGACTTTCCTTAAACTAGTTCTTGATAAAAAATGTTCGCATGCTTATGTCGGTAATATAAACTGAAATTGTTCAAATATACCTGTGTGCATCCCTAGATGCATTCAAAGGATGTATAGCTATCTCTTGCGATGTAATATAAAATTCCAGGACTTATTAATGACTCATATAGTTTTATTACGTAAGCGTCATAATTTTTCGATGTAATACCTTCGCAGTAATACACATGATTCAATCCAATAATTATGTCTCACATATTTTCTCAACGTTGTTAGCTGTAAGTAAATATTTAGATAGATCAGTGCTACATTTACTGAAGCAAATATTTATTATGCTACATATTTTTGCTTTCCTTGCATAGCTTGTGTGAAATTTTGTATTTTCGTTTTTATAATTTTATTGCGTTGTTCTCTTTTGAATTTATGATGTAATAAAATGCTCAATTAAATTTGAATATGATAACATTTAGATATGATATATAACATTTAAATTGCATACTAACGTTTGCTTATGATTCGATTCTATTGCATTAGATTATGTATTCAGTTAAGGATTCTAGATAACCACAGTCTAAATCATTGTCATTTAGATGGTTAATTAAAGTGATTAAAATATTATAAAATATCACTTGCCCACAAATACTTATGAAATTTCCTTTTTAAATGAGTAAAATTGTACTTATTGATTATTGTTGATAGTTGATAGAACATAACGAACTTTTTATTGGTATATCTTAAATATTGGGTATACATATATTATTAAGATACAAAAATGAAGGTATTTTTTACATAAAATAACAATTTATTCTTTATATATATACACTATATATACCTAACTACTGAAGATCGTTATTTTTTATTGTGTTAACAAAATTTACTTTTTAAATATTGTAAGTCAAATTATTTATTTTTCTTTATTCAATATTTGTAAAAATAGAAAGTGAAATCAGCATATACCTTTTTAGTATAACTATAAATGATTATAAGGCATAATATATTTAAATATTAAGTTTCTAAAATACAAAAAATGTGCATTACTCATGAATTTAACATATGTATATGTACAGCCTTGATTTTTATCATAACTTAATTTTATTTAAATATTTCCTTATCATCATTATCATGGAATGGGCTAGATCGTATGTGTCCTATATTTATTTGAAAACAGTAATTTACAGTTCTCATTAAAATATTGCGATTGCTTACAAACCTCGAAGTAATTTAGATGTTGTTTGACTCATATTTTGTTTAAATACAAAGTGACCGCGTTTTGCCGCTGATATTTTCAACTCAATGTGCGGTGGCCTGGAATTTTCTCACTCTAAAACACAAGGAGTATACAACAACTTTTGAATGCATGACTCATACTTTACAAATTTCACTCAAGTCTAATTAAGAAATGGTGACGCTAGCTATGGTAGAGCTATGGACCTCACATCTTGATAAATCATTAAGTTATATTTACCAAGTGCCACAATTTGGTTTGGTGTCCATCTGTCTTCGTCTCCAACTTTCTTCACTTGGTTTTGGAATGTCCCGATGACATCATTTATTCTGACAGCGCACTATATCCTCTACTTTATACTGCGCTCAAGATACAAATAAGGAATACTTCAGAATGGAGTCCCTTGTGTATTTACTAAGTCGAGCATTCTATGAATCAAGCTAACAATGTAGTTTCTTACGAACGAAGATGGGTCTGTCGTCCATATAGTCAAGCGAATATTGCTACACGCGTCGATGCTAACTTTTAGTTGCGTCTCAGAAATTCTCAAAATGTAGTAATTTAGTTTTAGAAATGATTCTTTAGGAACATATAGTATACTATATAGTCATTCTTGTAGCTTATAATATTTGTAAGATTTTGCTTTTTTATGACTTATACATGAGTAGGTACCTATGTATATATATAGATTATAATTACCTACCTATAACTTGTATTTATTAATAATTTTCTATTTCGCATTTATAATATTTTATTAATCTTATTTTCATATATCACGTTATATATCCTTTCATTACATTTTATATATTTTGTAGAATAAAACACAATCATTTTTTTAAATTTACACCCGTTTAGACCTATTTCCAGTGTTTTTAATTTTATTCTTGTGTTGTTGTAATGGATTTGTAATAATCATTTCACAATAAAGTTTATTTCAAAATTATTAGTAAAATTATTATGATTAAAACGATATTAATTATAATTATTAGCAATAATTAAGACATCTTGAATTATACACATACATTTATTTGATAAACCCGGACCAATCTGTGCAGAATAAAATTGAAACGCATATTTTGAAATGTTGAAATTTTAAAAGAATTTCAAATTCCAGTTTAGCGAATTTCTCACGGCCTTCTGATATTTAGATGTTTACCAAAATTTAAACTTTAAGTCTAAACTTAATTTCATCGTCCGCGACTACACTATTTAGGATAGCACATCTTGCCTTTAGAGAAAGGGTTTGTATGCGTTGAGAATATTATATTAAGAATACTCTGGGATGGTGTGTATTTAATTTTGGAAAGACTTTATTTATAAATGGTTAAATTATTGATAATAATATTTTGCAGTGGTTGACGAAACGGAAACTAAAATGTATATTAAAAGAGAATCAATAGAAAGGTAGGATGATAGGCATATTTATATTCAGGAATAGTAAAGATGTCGTTGCGGTTTTATAACAGCAAGATGCTGGGAATCTATCAGAAATTCTGACTAATCGTTGTCGTTCAATGAATGTATAAGGTTCAGTATTTTCTCACGCGAACAAATGGAATCAATTCCTTATAAACGAGTATGTTCTTACACTATATAACTAGAGCATTTATAATCTTATGCGGGTGCCTGCAATGTAAATACATACATTAACACTGTTTTGTTTGAAAAGTGCATTGTCTTTGCTAAAGCCAACTAGGAAGTAGGCGGTCGTACTGCAATTGCTATGACGACATTGCGCTGCAATTAGATAAGAGGGGAAGATCTTTCAAAGTATTATAGTACAGCAAATTGTATATGTGTACCTACACGCTCTTTAAGTTGGGGTCCCCTTGAATTGAGGAATAATAGTTGAATATAGGTCCATTGACGTTTCTGGTTGGTCGCTCACTACATAATATAATATATGTGGTAGTTGAGTGTCATAATTTGAGTCAAGTAGTAGTAGGTACAGTATTTTGTATGTAAATAGGTTAGAGGTATACAGTGTACAGTGGACAACCAGGGTATTATAATACATTAATGGTAACACCGCCACTCTTTACCTGATATACTGTTGTGAGTCATTACGTATGCGTAATACTCTTGTTTGACCCCCACCTCTCCTCCCCCGATTCATTGAGTAGGTATATAACACCAAATTCGACGTCGCCGTATATTTTATTGACAATTTAACTGTGTGTATGTAAACTGTGGGACAGAACCTATTTTAACTAGTATTAACCACGAAACATTTTATTGGTTTTATCACATCACAATATTCGTGCAGTTCCAAATTATTTTTGGTGGAAACTTAACTTGATCTAAGCATGCTAAAATTTCGCGTCGCCCCCTCACCCCTTGTCAGTCGTCGGCTCCAAGCGCTGCCCGGTGGCCCTACAGGCGCCCTTGGATCACCCTCGCAACACCCCCTCTACACGGGTGGCAAGTCAGGTGGAGTGGTGTCTGTAGGCGATCACCATCATCACAATATGACATCATCAGTGGCCCACAATGGCGGCGGACAGCACAGATTCCATCCAGGAAAGCCTTGTGCACTCGTCCCTCCCAGCGCTACTGCCATCTCTGCACTGTCCTCGCATGGCAGTGACCTCACAGATGAGTTCTACATGATGTCCTCCTCAGGAGGAGAAGGCAGTGGCAGCGGTGGCTGCAATGGAGGAGGCAAACAGCGTGGGGGTGGAGTCTTCGCCACAGAGGAGTCCAGTCAGGATCCCATCAGTGAGTTAGCGTCTGTTGCTCTTATATATAGAATTTAGGATTGGCACTTTGACGAATTTGACACAATTATTAATATTATATTTAGAACAAAAAATTGTAAATATATATATATATGGCTTACCATTAAAATTATTATGTATCAAATAAAATGAAACATAATAGATGTCATTGGTGTCTTCATGTTTTGTCTTCTTAATTTGTTCAGTGTGACCTAGTCATGCTGTTTCATTATAATCTTGTCATAATGAACGTGTTCACATGACATATTTTGATCTACTAACATTATAGTTATTAAAATTGATTGATTCTTTTTATTATTAGTTTGTGCATAATTTTATAATTTCCATTATTATATCATGTTTTACAGCTGTTAATGTGCTAAAAACTTTTCAACGAGATAATATTTTTTCACTTTTTACAATTTAGTACATTACTAATGCTAATGTATTTATTAAACTCTACGATTGCTTTCATAAACTATTCTCTGGTGATATATATTGGCTTGCTAATTAAATTGCAAAACAATTTATATGTAAGAAAGATACTATATAAAATATTAAAGTAAAAAGTAACAATAGAATACTTATAAACACAGAGAATAATGTTATCCCTCCATACTCTATACTTTTAAACGTGTGTTTTGTGCATTCACATAGGAGTTCGTTCACCATTATATGATGTACATAATATGTGTAAATATCAAATCATTGTTTCAGTAGAAATAACAACCATATCATAAAATGGATCAGGTGGACTTTCTTCAGAGCTCTAGAAAATAATTGCACATGTATTTCTACACATGTATATTATGTTTCTATTATTAATATAATATAAGTTATATATAGAATATGTCCAAATATATATGTATGTCCAACAGTTGCTCTTAAGGGTTACTCATTTTAAAAGTATTTTATATAAATATTCAAAAACTTATTTGATAGTAAATCATTTTACTTCAACTTAAAGATTTTATATATTTATAGGTTAAAATAAAAATTTAAAGAAATAATGCTTTTAGGTGTTTATAATATTTTTAGTATCTGTAAATCACGTATGATTATGAACTCTAAAAATTTTAGACTGTAACATATTAATACATTTTCTGCAAATATTTCTTATACATGTTTTATTTTTCAAAAATTCTTGTGTGTATAATATAAACAATATAGCAGGCATTTGTTTCACTGAAGTAAAGATTACAAATGTGTATATATAAACAGGAATGTATGATACTTTATATTTATACATTAAACTGAAGCAGATAAGTCAGACATTTTAAGGGTTTCAATTTTAAAAGTTTATGACATGTTTTAGTTATACTGTAATTCTTATCTTCACTATATAAGTAGTAATTTGCATTTGTGTCTGTGTATACATTGTGAGGTGTAGCTTATGTAGTTACTTAGTCGATTCATACATGTATGTTATTTTCACAGTCCTACGCATTATTACATTTTCTGGTAACTTTCTGTTGAAATTGTCTCCTATATATATATAACGTATACATTGTTTTATACGTGAATCTGTGGAGTGATGATTCGTTTTTGGCGTATAAATGTACCATAACGTTTTTGTGTCGGAAGCTATTACATTTCTTGTATAATATGACTTATAAGAGTGATCGACTATTTTTATGTGGAAATACTTTAAATTAATTTACCTCGCATTTCTTCATGCAAATTCTTCAAATATTTTTAAGAAATTTAAGACTATACCTCTATAGGTTCATTTTGTATTTCGAATAAAGAAGTGCTTAAATATAACATAAATAACGCTTCTTTATTTGTAGTGATTTTATGAATTATAATATATATGTAGCATTTAGGTTTATACGTATTCATAGCTATTCCTTATTATTTCATATATTTTTATCAAATATTTTTACATATAATCAATTATTATTATTACGCGTTATACATCTTTTTATATCTACGCAGTTTAGTTTTAATGGAATAACAATCATGATCAGATATGATAATATGCATATTTGTTAAATCAAATAACATTTATTACGTGTGTATGGGTGTGTGTATATGGCGACGCAACATGAAGAACAAATTTTAAAATCGTAATTGAATGAAATAAAACAACTTAATTATAATTCATCTATAAAAATACCTTCCGTAAAGTGTATCACTGTTATATAAGGTAAATATATGTGATTAACAATTGTTTTTTTACAAAAAATCACAAAAATGTCGTCTTTATCTTTTGTTATAAAAGAATAATTCTGGAAAACCTCTAAGTCGTGAAATATGGAAAATTAAATCTAAATATTAATTTAGAAAGTAAATTTATGCAGAATTTTAAATAAAATATTTTCAGCCATTTTGAAGAGAAATACTTTTATTGGTAATATTACAAGTATTAATATTATAAACAATTTGCGCAAGAACTGATTTCTGACACATTCACGAATATAATCTTGCAGCATACATCGGAAATAAATCAACAAAAGGTCCTGTTTTTTTACTTAAAACATTACTTCGGAGATGGCATCAAAAATGACTGACAAGCGAAGAATTTTATTACCTATATATAACACTTGAATTTAATCGTC
Organism: Invenusta paracnida; assembly: GCA_036023295.1. Classification (NCBI taxonomy): domain Eukaryota; kingdom Metazoa; phylum Platyhelminthes; order Proseriata; family Coelogynoporidae; genus Invenusta; species Invenusta paracnida. Next base: position 3,453 of record JAYRBW010152187.1, on the reverse strand, counting down.
GATTAGGAGTCATTAGGCACGTTTTCATTATTTATTCGCCTATTTAAAAAATAATAAATTTGAATTTATTTCACGGATATTAAATTTTATGCCACGAAGATGTAAACAAGATCTTTCTATATATTTAGATGAGGATAGTTTCTGCATTTCACAGTTTTTAGATCTACTTTTGCCTTTCCTTGCAGACTCTCCACAATGCGTTCGCAACTTGACAGACTACACGATCTCCCCTAATAGCACCTTCTGTAATGGAAATGGTCATCAACAACACTACAGTGGCCATAATCACCAACCCAGCAATAACAATGTTACCAAGCCAACCAAGGTTATTTACGAAGTTGTTGTATAAAAGTGCTACCTATAGTATATACACACTGCTTCCTTATATTATTGTCTTTATAATATGTCATGATTGCGAAACACCAATATGTATAATTGTACGTATTTGTATATAAACTATTAAATTAACTAATTGGTTTAAAATATTACAGAGATTATCAATAATATGATTTACGCATTTGTTTAATATAGTTGTTAGTCTCACATGCACTGCGACATAATTATTATTGTAGATATTTCCTGTACATAATCATCACTGTATAATAAAATCCATTTTTAAGAAATAAAATAACTCACAGTTTACTGCCAGAGCTTTGATTCTACTCGTAAAGGTTGTACGCTCTTAAGTCTAGGTATGTGTTACTCTCTAATGTTCCACTTTTGTTAATCGCCACTGCACACTATAGTTACACAATCATTTTTAGGTAATATTCACCACAATCCTGTTCTTATATCTCATATCTGTAATTATGTGCAATGTCTTTGTTCGGAACTGCTCTCACCAATTGTGCCTTTTTCGCTTTCAAATGATTATCTATATCTTTGATGCTTCCACAACACGTATGAGATCTCCAGTTTGAGCTAAAATTGACTTCTGTATTGACCAGTAGTATTGTGAAGCTTTTGACAACTAAAATCCAACACAATGCGCAAAATATTCGCATTTCAATATTTTCATTATAATAGCGCTAACAGTTATCATTTAGAGATTGTTAATGTTTTATGTATTTGTGAATATATTGTCCAATAATAATTTTTAGATAAATTGGGAATAGAAATAAATAGTTGCTTTGCTAATTACTCTTACTAATTTAAATTAAGAATTGTTGTATATAATTCATACTTAACAAAATTTAGTTGTTTCCAACAAATAAACCTAGTATTAATTTGCGTTGTTCAAATGTATTTTAGACTATATTTAAAATTAATTCAATAGTTTGTAAGTTTCCAAGCAAACATATTATTTGTAAATTTGACTGTGTACATACATACATACTTGCATAAATATATACTATTCAATTATAACATATTTTTAGCTTAGCTATAAGTTAAGATTTATACAATGAGTTAATGCAATACTGTTTAAAAATAAGTAATTCATAAACCTCATTAATATTTTCCAAACGAATTCGTCCATGTTTATTTCCTATTATTGTAATAAATAAACATTTTACTTTATACAGCATTTATTGTTATTCTTATGACTTAATAAAATGTTATGTTGATAGTCATAATTTACACATAATATGTTGTTTCTTTACGCATGATTTGTGTTTATACATTATATACAAGTATGAAAATTAATAAGATTTATTTTCAAGAATCAAATAATTGCCAAAAATATAATAGAACATATAAATTTGTTTTGTAAACTATTTTTGAGTTATTTACATAAAAATATTTACCATACGTAGTTTGAAATTTTGAATATCGGTATCAACATGTTGATAAAATGTGTAAATACATTATTAAGGAACAAATACCCGTTAATACCATAGATTTATACATGATAATTATATTTTATTACGTAACATATGTAATATAATAATCATACAGTTACTACTATTATGTAATAATATACATATTTTAAATCCATGGTTACCACACGTAAGATTTCCAACGTCAATTTTTCAACTTAGATCGTGTATTTATATTTAATAAATAAATATTGTCTATTGCAGTAATAATAATAATAATAATTATATGTCAGGGTAAGATAAAAAAATTTACAAGATCAATTGTATACAGAATGTCAATAAAAACAAATAAGGACTGACATGATGCCCTTGGGAGCTAGAGGCACAAAAGTGATCAGACAAGGTACCGAACAATTAGGTTCATTATAGTAATAAGAAAACTGTTACGATATAGTAGGCGCGCTTAGAGAAGTAAATGTAATTAAAGCACAAAAAGATGGAGAGAGAAGAGAAAGAATCTATAACTGCAAATAAAGAGTGATAATACTAAAATTGCTGTACAATTATATATGTATAGGATACTATCCCAATAAATACACATTATATACATACACACTAAGTTACATATAGGTCTACACATGTATGTACATACATACATACACATAATAAAGTAAGTGGATCTTGGATATAAAATAATAATTTAAAATTACTGTAAAGTTAATAGACAAAAAATAATATTACAAGATATATGATCAGTCAGATACTGTAGAGTTAGGCACAAGATATGTACATACTCATGTATGAATTTACAATTCTAATATTGGTATAAATATATTATCTTAAAGATTACGTATACACCTGAGAGTATCTATTCTATATAAGTTATAGTTGAATTATTTATGATTAGTTACAGTAATAATTCTATAGTATACCTAATGTAGACAAACAAAAATAATTATAATATTAAAATATGTCATTTATTATGTCTCTACTAACAAATTATAGAAGCAGTTTGAAAATCCAAAAAAATATATTATCATGAACCCCATTCATTATGTTTAATCGAAAAACGTTTTTTACCAAATGTTGGATCTATTATATGTGGATTATATATATGTATTATGTTTTGTTGATATATAACAGAATATTTCTATTTTGCCGTTAATTTCTTGTACATAGGTACAATTATAAGTTACATTATTATAGACTACAAAAAAAAGTTTTAATATTAATTTATGTAACTCCTTTTTATCAATTTTAGGAAAAACATTAAATTCGAAAATGCTGACATATTACACAAAAAGTAATGACATATAAATCTATAAAATTTTGGAACTGTTAAATATAAAACTATCATAATGAAAAGAATAAACTTTAAAATATTAGTAGGTAATTAAGATCATTAATGATACAGTAGGATTCCCCTATATTGGCTTTGGTTATATTGACAATATGTCTACATATATCAGCATTTTTATATTGCCCCGGGAGATATCCTATATATTTATCTACAGAGTTCGCCTATATCAGCAATTCTTCTACATATATAGGCGCTTTTAAGGCCACGATACATCAATTTCAAGCGTTGACTTTTCGCCGATGCCTGATGTATCATGATCCTGAGCATAAAATAAAACGCTCGTGATTATTAAACAAATCATTAGAATTATTGATTTCCATAACGCTTGCCTAGCTC
>JAYRBW010152176.1:0-14226 GCA_036023295.1 Invenusta paracnida | reverse complement strand
TCCCTCTCTCCTTTTATACAGTGTGCCGTTATAAAGGCTATACACTGTATATTGATTCGTATCGTATCGTATCGTATTGTATGATGGAGATAATTGGAAAGACATTTTTCATAAAGACATTGGAAATACATCTCATAAGTTACTGAGAGCTGTTTCCATCAATCGTGAAAACGGGAGAAAGTTCAACAATTCTCTCTAAGCCCTCTGGAATGGTTCATCAAGAGCTTACAATGTCAACGCATTTAGTCTGCTCAATTTTGCAAATATTTTTCCAAATATGCCCATAATTACAACAAAAATTTAAGAATAAGTGAATATATGGACGCATATTCATGTTTATGTTGTACATAGTTGCAAATATATCAACATAGGGTTTTCTTAGCAACTGCACTAATTTTTCTTATTTTTTAATTTTATGAAATTGGAATTGCTTGCGGCGGGACTGTGTGAAACTATTACGTTTAATTTTCGACCTATTATATCAGCTCTGCTGGGGATTTATTTGTAAGTGAGGCGTAAGGATCAAGGGGGCGGAATGGAATGATGAAATTTTGAACTGCGTTTTAAAACTAATTCCTTCTGCTAATTGAGCTTTTATACTCTTTGAGGCATTGATTCAATTAATGCTTTATTTATTCAGTTGGCTTTATAATGAGAAATTCGATTATGTTTGATGCCAAAACCAGAAAGAAATTGAGAAAATTCAAAAGAAGGGAATGAGTTCTAAATTGTCCGTTGTACTATTTTTTTGAAGTACCCATCTAGAAAAAAGATTGCTTGAAGTTTCAATTATTGCTACCGACGTTATATCACCACATATAGTTATTTCCGACTATTTCAAATGGACATCTGTGAGTACAAAAAAGGAGGTCATTGGATTTTAGCAATAGGTGTACGGTCGACGTTTATCTTATCGCACAAAATTCATGGTTCGCAGTTTTTTTATATAATTCGAAATAAATGTGTCCATAATTGCCTGCCACCAAGCTAAAATTATATTGATCATGGACTGACTGAGACGGTCTGCCAATTGAGATCTATGCTCTGCACCCTTCGTACTGTAGTTATCCTTATGTGCTCCTCTTAAGAGGGAAGATCCTACAGACAAATGAAATGCAGTGGTAGCCCAGCAGAATAACCTCGATCTAACCTGTCCTGCTTGTGATCCAGTCAACACTAGCTGGGATGCTTTACCACCCTCCGTTCCAATGCTTACGGGCAGACCACTCTTCTTGAATACAATGGAAATTCAACCGCACAACCAATGAAACAGATGCCTCTGGTGTGGTAAAGGCGTCCTCACTGTGACCGAACCTTTAAAGTGCTCGAGATGCAGTCGTGCTAATAACAATTGATGCAGTGAACTTAGAGCAGAACATGATAGTCACTTGGAGGCAAACTCCTTCGTATATATGGACCCTGCTCTTCCCAGACCCTAGCCCATGTCAACCATCCAACCATTAAAAAGCTGAGTCCCCCACCAAAGACTAACATTTACTACACCCCAGGATAGAAGTCCGCATCTTGCAGTGTAACTGCAACAGCCTTCACACCGGCGGATGAGCTCCGGCGAATCCTTCAAGAGTTTACCAAGTGGACATCGGCTAAATAATTCAGGATACAAAACCTAGGCTAAACGATCAGAGAATCGTTTCATAAAAAATTATCAGTACTGATTATTATCAGTCAATCAATAAATAATTGTCAGTCTATAGAGTTCCATATAAAGCAAAATGTATCAGACTGATAATTATCAGAGGAAAATATCAGTGATATTTTTTAAATTAAATAATTGCATTTCATAAACAAATTTAACTGATAATCATTAGCAAAAATCTTTAAAATTCAATCAGTCTAATCCTCTTGATAAATTATATTTCTCTTGTTTCCTTTATTCGTTACGCTTTGTTTTTCCTCAATATGTTTGACTCCGATTATTACTTTATCCAAAATGGAGATGAAGTAGAAATTCCACGAACTCCTGGAATATTTCACGAAAGAATAAATATGGTGCAAAACGATTTTAATTAAATATTTAAATTGACAGTAGATCAAAATACAAATTTCCCTTCGTTTTTCTATGGTAGATCCCTTCGTTTTATTGGTGATGTTCACGGTGTCTCAAAAGCAACAGTCACGATGCATCAGAAGAGCGCAACAAAGAGAATTAATCTCCAACTCTTCCCACAGCACGCATTGACTTTCCTCAGGATCCAGCAGATTTACTCTCACTTCCTTTACGCTTTCGTCATTCTGAGATGCCTTCTGTATACGGTTGCATTGATTTCATATAAAAGTCAGTGCACCAACAGACGATGAGACTCATATGTCAATCGTCATAATAAGCACTAGCTTAATTGTATGCTTGTGTGTGGCCCAAACTACTGCTCTGCAAGATGACCAGGAAGTGTGCACGACTCATGTATTTTGCGGAATAGCGCTCTGGCTGAAAGATCAGTGACAACTATGGCGATCCTTCTCTAATGCAATCCTCCTTAGTGTTTTGGTTAAGCCTTCATTGGTTGGCTAATTATAGCATTACCCCATCCACATACCTCAGCAAAAGAGACAATCAACATACATTATAAGTCTATCTGCAGACTTATAGAAATCTGTAATAGTAGCAATTTATTTATATTACTAAATGTAGTAATTTATATGTATTCCATTTAACACTTAAAAAGTAGAATCCACATGCTTGTGAGACGATTATTTTTTAATGTAATTGTGCCTGGCCCTCCCCAGGGCCACTCCCTAGAGAACGCGACAATGACCCTCTTTAGGGCCAGACACAAGTTGATTGATAATAACACTTTAATAAACATTAGTAATAGATATACATCAATATATGCAACTTTAGTCAAATATATTGTTCCAATATTTATATTATTATTTTGTTTAATAAATTATGTTTTTATAAGTGTTCTCATTGAGGGCGTTATACATGCGTTGATGAGATGTAAAATGTAATGAAAGTCTTGGAAATTGTTTTATTTACGAATTCATGATTCTTTGAAGGTCTGATTTTAATAGAGCTAATTTCTTGATTTCTTAGATATTTCAGATCAATATTCAGCGATTAAGATTCAGCGTTTAATCAATGTTCTGTATTGGGATTTTGCTTAAAGTAATCAATGGTTTATAATGGTAAATATTATCAGTTTTCTAAAATGTAAATGGGGATTTTCTGTTAGAATAATCAATGGGAAATAAAGTTAAATATTATCGGGTTTTCTAAAAAAAGTATTAAAACAGTTTTTCTGTTTTAGATAAATATAGATTTTCGGAATAATTAATGTTTTTATTCCGGTAACATATTTTATAGAAAGTTTTGAGCTAGATCGATTCTAGGCCGAATTAATCAATTTTTAAATGGAATTAATTTTAACATTAACTTTGGGAGATTTGCGTATAGAAATTATATCTTGGCGCAAAGTGTTAGTAGTTTGGTTTCAAACGTTTAAACAGTTAAAATATCGCTTAATGATGCCTGGCAAAGAATTATGAATTCATAAAATATTGTGCGGAGCAAGGAACCGGTTGAACAACTATTTGGAATGTAAAGTATGTTTTTATATCTGCGCATGTATAACATAATATAATAGCATCTTAGATTAACATCATAGATATAACATACATAGGGTTAGCTAACTTAGTATATGATTGCATTAAAATAAACTATTTCCTAATATCCGACACGAAATGTTCTCCTTGTTTTGAAATAGCTGGGCATTACTAGTTACATATAATAAATTAATCAAAGTTTGGGTATATATTTAAAATAAATAGCCGACAGGAAAAAGACAATAAAACTCGTTATGTGACATCGAATCTCTGTTGTTATTTGAAAATGCTTTAATTTAATTTTGGCCACAAGCTCAGCTTTAGATGCATTCCAATTTTAAAGATTGAGTAAAACTATTGTCACAAGTAAATACCGAAAATGACCACGCTCACATATACATAGATTTAAATGGAAATACATTGTTATAAAGTAATGAACAGTGTAAACAAATACACGAGAAATGATATCATGTAGATGTGTATTTATAAGCTCTCGTTTAATAAGCATTCATTGAACAGGTCCATAAAATGATAATGGTTATTACGTGCATACAAATATTATATTCATATTTTCAACTATTTTCAGGTGTTTTGCATTATTCTATTCATTGTGTATCACTGTTTCCTTTTCTTACTACTAAATTGAACTTAACTTTTGATCCATTAAATTTTACAATAACACAAAATGAATCATAAAAGAATCAGTCTGAGAAAATGCCAATGGTTACATTTATAAAAAATAGTCGATATTGGCAAAGCGTTACCTCAATAAAAGCCTTGTGCACAACAGCAGACACAACGAGGTCGTTTCCTGGAGACATGGCGGAAAAGTTTGCAGCACCTTCATCAAACATGTCTTGCATACCCAAGGCTTTCAAAATGTTAACCAGATCAGAACTGAACTCCATTTTAAATCGGGGCATTTGAAGGTGAATCTTTCTTCTAATTTCTTTACAGGTGAACAGACTTCGAAGATTGGAACCTGTCAACTTTTTGTCTAATTCGGAGAGACCATTGCGACTGTTTGGAAGAACTATAGCCAACTTGTAACTGTAAAAACAAAAAAGAGCCTTTCTAAAATATTGGAGCAATTTCAGAAATAATGTAGATAAGTTAATAGGGAGGTTAAAGTAAAAGTAAGTACAGTTAGTCATATGAGCGTACTCAGAAATGCTCAGGGTTAGTCCGAATATGTTATCAAATAACTCAAATAATGATTATGTAAATCTTTATGAGACGTCCAATTAATAATAATGTTGACATTTTCTGAATCTCTGGCAGTTGACATGGAGATAGATTGGGCAATTTTACGAAGAGATTTGGAACTATTGATGCACATTTTGAAATACGTAAATTCTATATAAAGAAGTGAATTAAAACACGGAAATGTGTCGTTGCATGGCCACAACGTTTTAAAGGAAAAACATTGACAGAATACCAATCTGCTAAGACGTTTCATAATCTTTGTAAACAATTTATGAAAGTTCTGCAAAAATCAAATAAGTTTGCAAATGGCCTATGAGTGTGTCAAGTGTTTTATATTGAATTCTTGACATTAGAAGTTACGAATACAGTTCAGAAATAAACGCAGATATCAAAATAAGCGATTATGCTGCTTCAAATAGGTATTTATAAATTGTATATCAGAAATTCTTTTCTAAGTAAAAACGGTTTCCTGCACAACCATTCATAAAAGGTGTGAGAAACTGAGATTTGATGTAAAAATATTCTTTTTTAAAATATGTTTTTTTTATGTTTATCTGATCATAAGACAAATTCGCCTCTGTTCCTACATCTCAAAAGGCACGGCCCAAATAATGAAAATGACTTCCATTGGAATAGAGAAAAATGTGACCACATTCCATCAGCATGAAATGTGAAACATTATCTTGTTTATTTTATAATCTGCTTTAAGCAACATAAAAATAACACACAAACAGCAGAAGATAACATTTATAACCAAGTAACTAATACTATGAACACGTGTCGTAGATTTCATCTGTTTCAACAAAAAGTATAGAACACAACTTACCCAGTATCTTTGAAAGATAACTTGACCACTTGGCAGTCTAAATCATCGTTCTTGCTAATACTGAACTGCTCTGTCTGATCCATCATCTGGACTTGTTGCTTAGTTCCATCAATTAAGTAAAAGGCTGCCTCTTTCGTCAATTCTTTATCAAACTTATGCTGCCAGAGGCCCTTGAAGTAAATAGCATTAACAAGAACCAGACGCGTCAAAGAACTAAGAGTTCCCTCTGGAATAAGATTTTTAATCTTGTCCTTGGTTATCTCTTCAACCCATTTATTGATGTCCGAGGAAACAGCACTTGAGTTCGACTTGAAATCTACCTGAGGATTAGGAAATAATATTGTAGACTTATACAAAAGACACATGAATAACCCAAATCTTATTAATAAGCATCCAGATGTTTAACTGAATTTCTCAACGGGGAGACTATAAATCAAATACGAAGTGTACCTTTCTGACATAAAACTGTTCACGCTGCACTGCTGAGATAATTACTATTTTCTGAAACAAGACTTCAGTAGAATATTCATAAAATGAAATACTTCTAATAACAACCTGTTAACTTCAATTTTTAAATACAATTAATTTGACACATTAGTTGTTCATTCTATCTTTATTTAAACAATAACATATTAATTCTAAGAAAGAATTTCGTAACTTCTCAAAAGTACATGAGCATATTAATGAGTGAAGCTTTAATAAGGATGTGTTCTTGTTAGGTTTTTATAAATTTCATTTCAATAGATTTATACTTAGTAGTAAGATAGCTAAGCAAATCATTGCATCGTTTAGAAGATGGACTACTGGATGTTATCCATACCTAGAACACGTACATAAAACAACTGTTCAACATATAAACTTACTTGTCCAATCTCTGCGGCATAGGCACTTTTCATAAGGGCAGAATATTCAGCAACCAATGAGTATGTCTGTTCCAGAAAGAGACGATTTGCAATATTCAATTGTACTCCATCAGTAGCGGAGATCAACTCAGACATGTACTTTCCAAATTGAGGATGAAATTTGTCGTTTACATCAAAGTTTTCCAGCTGCATTCCAGCTTTCATTTCTGTCAGTGTTCTTTCCTTTGCTCCAGCAAATGTCATGGACAGTGCAGCATAGATACTAAATGGAGAAAAAAGAATGTTTCCGTCTGAAAAGATGGATAACATAAGTTGAAGTGACATCATAATTTAACAGAATTATGTGAAAGTGATAATTGTAAATGAAAAGCTCAAAGCTATGTGCAAGCTATTCTCTAAACATTATTGTAGCCAGTAGATCAAAGCAAATGTTGACTCAACCCGGGAAAAAACAATGACTCAGATTGTTTCAGCTAAACAAAGTCGTCTGAAAAACTGTGAGTGAGGTAGTTTTTGTTTAGATAGAAGCAAGTTTAGTTTTTTCTAAAAATAACAGATTACATATTGCCAACTTTCGACTCGACAATGTCATTTTTTAAGACCAACTGGGGACATGTTTTTTGTGTGCAGCGTATTTTGGTATAATGCTGCTTTTGAAACTATAATATGTAATATTTATATATATTTAATTTGTTAGAATACTTCCTTTAATATGTAATCATTTTTCATAGCTGTCTGTATTTATTCTATTAGTAAAGTAAACATTGTTAAAAATATCAGTCCATGGTTGGCCGCTGATTTTGACGGTTTATATTTAAATCACTAAAATTCATTCCATGGTTAAGCATTATTTGTTGAATGGTGAAAGCTTGGAGTTTTAATAATACATCAGGTTGGCCATTATTTAGTCATGAAAATAAATTATTTACAACCAATAAAATTCACATACATAGTTTAACTTTAAAAAAATTTAAAACGTCACTTTTTGAAACTTAATTATAAAATACAATATAAAAAAGCATCTGTTAAATAAGTTTTATTACAGTGGTGCAATTGTTTGATTTTGATTTTTCCACATTTTTCACAAGTATGCTAATAACAGCTCAGTAGCTTGTTTTTCATCTTCTCGTGCTTTTGTCATCTTTTCCTTTGAGAATTCATGTCTTCAGTGAGTCACTCCGATCTTTTCCTTTGAGAATTCATGTCTTCAGTGAGTCACTCCGATCTTTCCCTTTGAGAATTCATGTCTTCAGTGAGTCACTCCGATCTTTTGCTTTGAGAATTCATGTCTTCAGTGAGTCACTCCGATCTTTTGTTTCCATAATAGCTGCATTGTATCCGACTTTGAGGTGTGGCGAGCAGCCAAAACATATTAGTTGCAGGCAAACATTTTCTAGACATTGAAAGTGTAACACTTTAAAAATTGTTATAAATTACACTTTTCGTGATATTAATGAGCATTACAGTAATTACATAAATTTAACGTACAGGTGGCCACCCTGATACATGTATTATAAGTTGCTGTACTTGAGCCTTTAATTTTTTATCTCACAAGAAGACATTTTAAATCATATTGTTCAAAGAAATATATTTGCTTTTTGTCATTCAATTTTTCATCTCACAAGAAGACATTTTAAATCATATTGTTCAAAGAAATATATTTGCTTTTTGTCATTCAATTTTTCATTGTGTCCAGAAGAATATGTAATAATTTGTTTACAATTATAAACCAAACATATTTTCAAGTTTTTTGTTATAAACATATGAATTTGCCAACTATTAATAATATATATAAAAATCTGAACATACTTTTAGCTGACTTTATCATTTGCAGATAGACAGAAGAGGCAAAGTTTGTCATGGACAGAACTAACTCATCTGCTGCTCCTCCAGAACAAGCCATAGTAAGTGTACTAAAAAGAATATAAACAATATATTAATGTGCAATAAATATAGAATTTAATTATTCAATAATACTAATTGCATATATAGGTACTATTATTTATGTAGGATGATCAGTTGGCTTCATATAATTTTCTCAAAACTACAACAAACTTATATATTTCGACTTAATTAAATATAATTATAAAGTGTATATTTGTTATATTAATTATAATAAATTTCTACATGCTCTTTCAAAGGATGAATAGTATAATGAAATGTATAAGGTGTTAATACCACTAAAAATAAAACAATTTCCATGATTTCTTTAAATATCATTATGAAAAAAGAATGCTTGCTTCAATACAACTTCTTGAAATTATATAAAAATTGTACAATAAGATTGTATGTACATTTATTTATAGAGTCTAATACCATTTGATTCCAATTTTGTTTATAAATTAAGTTTTAAATAATCTATAAAAAATCAAGTGGCTGTTGCAATTTGGAGCTATTCCAGTAACACAGGAAAATAATTCAGAGCTATTTTTTAAATTGCTAGCCAAATTAGGTATTATTATATTCTTCTTCTTCAAAGACACCTTTTCCTTTGCTTTAAATATGGCACATTTAGCACAGGCTTCTCACACTTTTATTCCAGTAGTTTTTGTCATTGGCAGTTCTGTTGATTTTGGTAGGTTTCCAACTATTTTGATGTCCAACAGATCATTCAGTATAATATTTCACCAATTTGTTCTTTTCCATCCTGATTTAGCAGGAATTGGTAGAATCATGTCTTGCACTGGCTTGTTTCTTTTGATAGTCTCAGGAAGTGCCCCACTTAGCAACATATCATCTTCTTGATATCTTGACTCCATGGTGTTTGGTGGTTAGTTGATTGACTTTTTCGGTTTTTATTGTTATGTACAAAATAAATGATTAGTTATTTAAACAAATATTGTTTTTCAGAAACGGTTGCCCGTGATAAATCATATTTACATTAAAAATATTAAGATATTTTTAAACAATAATGAAATAATAATGTATTTTGACTTGTACAACATTAAACTATCTTTAAAATTGTATATTATAGCATATTAAAAAATTCATATACAAAATAGGAAATATTCATAAACAATTTAAGTTGATAAAATTGAGATACATTTACAAAATACTCTTTGGACAGTCTTGTATTCTTACTTAATTCTTTTAAGAAATGACTATTTCAATTAATTAAACATTTGATGATATATTATTAAAATGTGTTAAGTACTTTTCTCACATATAATTGGATATACAGTAGAATTTGTCTATAATGACTATAAATGGTGTCTGGTTGACTATAATTTCACTTTTAATTTATCCCTGCAGAATTAATATATATGCCTTTCAACACAGATGAAATAAATATCAAAAATATAACTGACAGCATCTATATAAACATTTAATTATGCATACCTACATTCGCTCTATATATGCCTTAATGCATATAGATAGATAGATACATATATATTTATAAACACAGTGTGATTATATGTTTCAATTATATTTTCATTTAAATGCATAATACAGAAATTGATGAATTGAAATTAAAGTGTCAAAGACTGGAGTTGCAGGAGAAGGATGTGGTTAGAAATGCAGATAAATGGACAGATGACAAAGGAAGCACATTGTGGAGTCGAATGTCTTGTACAAAGCTGCTTATGAAAAAAGGAATCAGATTAAGCATGTTTCTGAGAAACTCAATTCTTTGATGGCTGATTTTGCTAAAGCATAACTTGTTCTGTTTCTTTGTTACATCAATTGATTTTGCTAAAGCATATCTTGTTCTGTTTCTTTGTTACATCAACTAGATACATTAATAATTTATGTTTTTTAAATAACACTACCTGACAAATATCTTGGCAAATGGATTATGAAATTAAAATGCATTTGTAATGTAATCTAGTTTATTTTCAAATATAGTAATAAAAGTACAAATGTTACTTTTTTATAGTTGCTGGCAGTGATATCTCCAAATACACACTTTGTAAAAAAAATTGTAAAACTGATGAAAAGATAAACTGTAGCCTACTAATGTAAAAATATATAGAATTATAGAAATTGAATATAAATATATATTTTTATCTAAAAAAGAATATTAATGTAAGAATTGATTAAATAGCACATCATCTAAAAATCAATAATTGAAAATAATATATGATTTTAAAATTCAAGCCAGACTGATCAGAATTATCAAGAATTTTATTTATATAAATAAATTAGAAAGATACGCTATGCTTGTTTAATACAATTGCATTTACAAATGTTTCTATTTTAATAATTCATAAAAAAAGTTATAATTGTTTAATTAAAAACATATTTGCATTATTTAGAATTATTTTTAACCACCTTGTCATAGGTACTTCTGGCAAACTGGAATAATTACCTACCTTTAACCTTAATGTTAGAATTTTGGCAGATTGAAACATGAAGATTTATACTTATGATTTATATAGAATACTTTAATATCATAATAAGCCCAATATTAATAAAGATATTATTATCAATAAAATAGATTCAAAAAACACAAATTTTGCAATGATTTCAATGTAAATAAATTTGTGTATGTAAAAATCATATTTAATTAATTTTGTAAAAATAAAATAAAAACATTTTTATTAACTTGACTGAAATAATAGACATATACTTCTATAATTAAAGATATTAATAAGCATGTTGACATTAATTTTGTTTAGCTAGCTGAATTAGATGATTAATGCTAGTAGAATTAGTGGATTATAAGTAGATTAATAATTTAAATATATTATTAAAATTAATGCATTTCTTAATAATAATTACTATAAATTAATATAATTTTATTGTAGTAAAATTTTATTTTTACATACTTAGTTATATGGTACTTTTGGCATTAATATACTTTTTTACATGGTTCAAGCAAAACTCCTATCTAAGCAGATATATGCAATAATCTGGATATAATGTACTGTGCTGTAACATACATTCAGATATAATGTGCTACTTTCTAGGCTCCTTGTCAATAATTTACTACTTTTGTTGTATTTCATCCATTTCAAATTGAGTTGAGAGCCAATGAAATATCAGAGAGCGAATTTTGATATGTGATAGTATAATTAATTAATTAATGTTGCATGATAATTAATTAAATAGTTAATTTGTTAATAAATGTACCTGTATTTCTAACCATCCTCCAGTGGTAAAGTAAATGAGTGCCAGAATGTTTTTTTAGATGAATAATTTTTTAGATCTAAAAATTATATTTTTAATTAGATAGGGCATAATTATGCCATAATTGATAGTCTGTTTAGCATATAACATACACTCTATAGCTTGAGACCACTACATTGGGTACTATGGAAAAAATGTATATGTCAGGGGCGGATCCAGGATTTTGAATTAGGGGTGGTGTGAGTTGAAAATTACACCCCTTTCAAAAAATTGTAATAAAATTATCCAAAAAAATCAAAGAAAATTTAAACAAATATATAATAATAGTAATTTAATCGAGTAACAATAAAATATACATTTACAGAAAATGACTCGGAATTACAAAAGTTCATTTATCACATTAAAACAACTTTAATTTGTATTAAATACAAGTAGTAATGGGTAGGGAATACATCAATAATATAATATCTATAATATTTTTAGTCTTCCACAGATAGATACATACCACATTTATACAACCAGCTAAATAATAATGATATATTATGCTACAAATAAAAACAGGTTTTGATTATTAGAGGTAATTTAAAAAAATACATTGATAATTGGAGATTAACCATCACTTAAAGGATTAAGTAACAGCATTTTGCAAGAGTTCTTGCAAGCAGCAAGTAGTGTAAGTAGAAAACTATTGCTTGCTTATTTTAACCTGTAAAATACCATACATGCTTCTATATTATATTTTCCTATAAATTACACCCTGCCACCTGCCTCCATATACATGCTTCTATATTATATTTTCCTGTAATTTATGCCCCCTCCACTCCATAATGATTATACCATAATATTTTTCTATAATTTAGCTCCTCCTCCATAATGATTGTATGTGTTTCAATAATATATTTTCCTGATCAGAAATTTTTACTTAATAAGCATTCAATAATATTTTATTCATTGATGTTAAATATTTATTTTTTAAAGACATAGTAGGTAGGTACCTACTTTCTATAAAATTACACCCCTCAGGCAATAAAGCCCATCAGTAAAAATTATGCCCCCAGACTAAAAGTATGCCCCCTTGAAAATTTAGGGGGGCATAGGCCCCTTACGCAACCCCCTGGATCTGCCCCTGTATGTATTGCATGCAAGCTTAATTAACTTTTTACTTGAATATTTATTCAAAACTTATGTCTGCAATTAAATGTTACTCTTAAGTTCTAACCAAAAGTGTCTAAAAAATTAATCTATTTTACAATAATTTTAATAATAATAATTAATATTAATAAGCTATAAAACAAATATTTAATGATAGTTTTGTAAATATGAATCAATCCTAATTACAATCCAAGTACTGTAGTCAAGATCATATCATTAAATGCATTTCATCAACTTTGCTAATTACTAAACTATAGTAAATAGATTAGAAATTAGATTGATTTATTAATTTAAATTAAATATACCATACTAATATAATGTTTAAAAATATATATATCTAAACAAAATTAATTGAAATATTTTGATAAAATTATACATTTGTTTAATCTCATATGAAATAGAAAGTTACAGCATTTTAAATTTGTATAAACTTTACAAAACCATTTTAAATGGACATAAGTTATAAGTGAAAATACTATTTAATATTTTTATTTGATTTTGAACATATATTCAATTTGGTGTCATCCTATTTTTAGTGGTACAAACAACTGCTAAAGAAGAATTATTGTCAAGGTTCCATTTGTGATGCTGCTAAATATTTAACTAGATATTATTTTAATACCAAATAATTATAACAGTAATTGAAAGTTATTAAAGGTTTATTTATTACTATTACAGTGTATACAATTTTTAATTCAAAAATATTTTATATTATCAGTTATGTTATACTAATGACAATATCAATAGTCAATGACCTCAATAATATGATAAAAAATATTTCTTTTTAAAGTGGTTCTTTATAGTTTATATCACTATTAAAGTAGGGCAGCATTAAATGGAATGTGTACTGATTGTGATACATTCCCTAAAGTATAGTTTAATGTTGTATTAGTATTAATTAAGTTAAAATATGTATATTTTAGCATTAAGAATATATTTAGCATTAAAAACACATAGATCTGTATTATATACAAGACAGATCTATGTGTAGATATATTTAATGTAAAAATGTGATATATTGTATGGTAAATTATATATAATGACATGTGGTTCTTTTCCAAAATTGGCACAAATTTAATTTACTGCCTCCTTACTTTTAGTGATATAAAGAACTGCTTAAAAATAAGCGATTATTATGATACTCAAGGTCATTACTGGCTATATTATAATGACCTTGGGCTTGACTATGTCATAACAATTGCTTCCTTAACCTTCCTCTTAGCAGTTATTTGCATCATTTAAAGTAAGGCCATGCTAAATGGAATTTGTGCCATAATTGCTTAGTTAATTTAATAATATTTTACATTTTCACAATATCATAAATACAACCTTAAAAATTGCTTCTTTTATATATTAAGCAGTTCCTTGGGTACTTAATCTCCAAGTTTCCCGCATTAAATTATTTTCACTTTTTTTATGGTTTTTTATTTATTTTTTTTACATTTTTTTTTAATAAAACATAAATATTCATAAGTGTTTATAAGTGTTACAACAAGAAACATACATGAATCACAAGTAACATTATACATGAATCACAAGTAACAA
>JAYRBW010152165.1:0-14227 GCA_036023295.1 Invenusta paracnida | reverse complement strand
AAAATATTGCGTTATCTATGTTACATTGAGATTATTCATCATATATCTTTCAATTCATCGTTATAACAAGGTAAGTTGATATTTTCAAATATTTTTGAATAGATTTATTTCAGTAGGTTGCTACGGTATTCAAATGGAAATAATGTTTAAGTATTATTGTACACGGCTATAAATGACCAGTCCATCGTGGAAACGGACTTTATGAAAGGTTTGATTGTCAACTTCGGGGCATGCTGAGTTTTTAATCTAAGGTACCAGGAAGAACCTGCACACCTACAAGGCATTTACCAGGCAATGTATGTATGTATGTAATAATACTCAAATAGATATCACGGCTTATAAGATGCAATAATGTATTTGTAAAAAATTTTAATTTATGACACATTTTGAATGTTTTTTTTCACTTAAAAAACGTAAAAGTACAGATTATTAAAAAAGTTAAATCACGTATAATTTAACAGAATTGTACAGGCTATTTCCAGTAAAAAACGTAAAAGTACAAGCTATATTTCCCGTAAAAGAACGGGATTGTTAAAAAAACGTATAATTTTACAGGCTATTTCCCGTAACGTACGGTTTTTACGGGAAATAGCCTGGCATTTTGTTTTACAGGCTATTTCCCGTAAAAACCCGTAATTTTATATACGTACAGTGTACTTTTAGGGAATCATTTATGAGTTTAAAGAAATTTTAGTATGCTTTTATGGAATCATTAAGGAGTTTAGCGAATTTTGGCATACTTTTTAGGGAATCATTTATGTGTTTTGGTATATTATTTAGCAATTTATTAATTTTCTCAAAATACAGTTATACAATAGCTATACTACTGAAATTTAAGACAAGTAGTGTATATAAACCTATGAACAATTCTTAAATAATTATGTTTTGCATCTGATTAATTGAAAAGTATTAAATAAGACTGTTCCCGTAACTTTTCCCTTAAATACAATTTACTACTAGCACAAAATCTCGCGTTCAATTAAAATATTGCCGTATCTTTTTAAATTTGAATTTCGCGCAATTTTTTATGTTTAAATATACACATTTTTACGAATGAGCTATAACAGATGCGCGCGTTCCTTTTATACTCTTCCTGATCAGCCATTGGTCGCCCGTACTTGTTTGTGATTGGTCGAGAGGGGGGGGGGGTGGCAATTGGCTGAGTTAGATTCTGGAAAGGCACCTACTATATTACAATGAGCGAATTTGGCATTAAACTTCTTCATCAAAGGCATATATATATATTTCAATCAAATTTAGTATTTTTACGGTATCTCCACCTTAAGTTTGGTGTTAAATATTTTTTTGGGCATCACAACTATGGTCGATTAATCATAGTATTGAAGTCAATTGCGCATACAGTATTTGAATTGAGCACCTGTGCCAGCCACACCCGGGATGTTCTCTGACCCGACTGTCTCCGTAGCCTCCTTCGTTACCTCCTTCGCTGAGAGCACTTCGCATAGAAGGCGTTTCCCTAATTGAAGTGAGTTGTTAAGGTGGAATTTATTAGTGAACTTTTTAGAAATATAGTGAAAGAAAACAATTGATACTTTCGTTGTTTCAAGTATATAATTTAAACCTGCAATAATCTAAGTTGAATGCATTATATTATATAAACACGTTTTATTATTCTCAAGATTGAAATATCTCGTGTTAGTTAAAACATCGTATTCTATTAAAGTATATTCATTTGCGTCAAACTGAGTACACGTAAGCTAAGTCGACGAAATATCAAGGTTAAACATAAAATGCACATGCACGTATTTGGGTTCATAACAATAACATGTATATAAAAAAGATAAAGAGGGTTAAAATTAAAAATGTAGGTGCATTTTTATTTGTATATAAAATCTTGCATATCTGTAAATTTAACTCAACACTCACAAAAAGTAAAAAAGTAAATTGGAATTTTCAGAAGAAAACTATGGTTATAAATACTTATAACCTACATACCATAGAGTAATTATACATCTATAGAGTTGTGACTCTTATTGATTTCATATATACATTACGTTGTTCAGTTGTGTCAATATAAAATTTGTTTTATTTTAATGAATTAGATATATATGGGTAGACTAGAAGTAGTGTTAAATATTTTTATTAAATTAATTTTAAGAGCAAAATATACATATTCATACAATTCTAACATACGTATTAAGTTGTCTGAAATATATAATTTATTGCCTGTATAAACTGTTTTACCGCATACACGATTTAATTGCTGTGAACTTTAGAAAAATTATTTTGTAAAAGCTTGTGGGTATGCGGATATAGGAATCTTGCATACATTATTATAATATTTTGTCTTTGAGTTCGTGTTTTCACTTTCATTTTTTCGACTCTGTTATTTTGGTTTTGATTAGACGATGCTGTATAGAATCAAAGGCCAATATGAATAGCGTCAGCAATTAGCTTTGAGAAATGCTAACAACTCTAGACAATAATTCTAAGGAGAATAAGCCTCTCTTTAACCTTTAATAAATCGGGCTAGAATGTATTATAAAGCTCAGTTTTGGTATCAACGTAATCGCCAATAGCTAAGGAACAAAATGTATCTAAGATAAACTTTTGAACAGGTTTCCTAATGTTTTTTAAAGAGGATAATTTTGATAAAAAAAGTGATTCTTCTTCTTTGTATTTGTAATACTATTTTTATCTAAATAAAAACAACAGCGTCGCCAAAATAAAAATCAAGAAAGGAGCTCCTCAAATGCAAAAAACAAAAATTATATCGATGATATGAAGTACAGCCATTTAAGAAATTGATATAAAAAGGGTGCCAAGATATAATTGTTACAATTATTACAGTTACAAACGTTTTTAATGAATTTTCCAGTTCAGGTATTATGCATATGTTATTTATTAATCTCTATTGATATATATTTTTAATGGTAATCATTGTAACAACTAAATCTTGGCGCCCTCTTTATATTAATTTCTTTAATGGCTTTATTTCATATCATGAATATAATTGTACATTTTTGCTTTTGAGGAGCTCGTTCATTTTAAAGTGAGATCATACTTAGACTAATTAAATGAGTACTATATGCGCAAGAAATTATACTTCAATGTTATTTTAAAATGTACAGGAACTTTATTTATTGTACAGGGTATGCTTTATATATAATCACTAGTTATTACATGGTTAAGGTAATAAAAATGTTTTATTAAAGATTAATTGTAATTAAAAAACATTGAAAATGCTTTATTTTTTATATATAAATATGCACAAAAATAAGATATATAGTTTTCACTACAACGTTGTTTATTATTAATTACATACATTCTAAATAATTACAAAAGCAAACTATTTGAACCTGTTCCTAGGTTTGACTAAAACTCGGGTCCAAATTCAAGGAAATGTATCAATCTTCTAAACTCGACTGCAATCTCTGCTACGTGAGGATCGTCATTTTCAGTTTGGATAAGTGATCCAATTTCAGCTTCTGTATTCTCTGTCCAATGTTGTCCTTCGGAGAGGTCGTCTCTTACTTGGTGGATCCAGTGACGGCGGAGGAACATTCCGGTAGTAAATCGGATCCATGTTGTCAACTGAAAGACAATAATGACTAGTCCGGTGACCAGGAATAGGATTTTGAAGAAGGCAAATTCCGACGTTCTTAATGAATCTTGTTCTAACCTTCCCGGAATGCGGTTCGAGTAAAGATTGTCAGGGAAATCTGTCTGTCAAATGTATAAATTATATTAGAGTTTTACTTAACTATAATTTTTTGTTATATTCAGCTATTGTATTTATATATAAAAATTGTACAAATTACATATACATGTGATGCTTTAAAGTACTTTTATGGAGTATATTATCATTTTCTCAAAACATGAGTCACCACCTTGAGCCAGTTTTATTGTTACTGAAATCTGTTTTTCATTTATAAAATATATGATCGTAATCAGATTTTCAAAAATGACTATACTATGTATAATAAACACAATTGTTTTGTCCTATGATATAAATCTGCTTATAGACTTTGTTATAATAAGTAAGAATAATAAGCAGTGTAAGTATATTTCAATAGGCGTTTCACCATATTTATTACATCTATATTCCATTATTTATGTTTTGGTTATTATATATTATATATATTTGATGATATATAATAATCTATTGCTGGGCATGATTATACTCGTATGGCTCAGTAATTACGAGCAGACATCCTTTTAGTATACTCATGTCTTAACCATTTATAAGTTATTATAAAGTTGGTTATAAAGTTAGCATTGAGTAATCTTTAAAATTCGATCACGTACCGTATCTTCGACATACGAATCACGTGATTAGTAAAAACAGATTGATGATTAAATGAATAATAGTAAAATGATTAATAAAAACAGTTTAAAACTAATTGTTGCTCAGTGTTTTGTATATATTGTTCACTGATTGGTATATAATATAGTAACTTAAATTTATTAATTCATTAAATATAAAAAAGTGAGCAGTGAATTACCAAATTTTACAGTTAAAACATAAAGTAATGATATACACATATATTTTTTATTTATTTACCAAAAACTGCACTACAGGGCCATTTCTGGCATTATCTGCATTCACATCAATATTATCTTAAATATGTAAATATTATCTTAAATATGTAAATAATATATAAAATACCTGGCTACAATATCTACGATTATATTCATGATATATATTGACATGTCATATAAGACTCAATTCAAAACTGTCCATTCTGTATATTTGTGTGGTGTCCTGCGGTAGTTGATTCCAAAGGATTTTGGAAAGAAAGACGATTAGATGGTTTATAGCGTGGGTGCAATCCTGAATCGCTTGGTGTGGCCTCTTACTTAATGATATCAAATAAACTATTTTATTATACAAGACGCGACTTCCAATATCAAATATTATAAAAATTGTCATGTACGAGAGTTCTAATACAGAAATATTGTTTAAAAAGACTTGCCTCATCAAAAGAGTAACTAGCGACTCCATTGTTTATTGCATCACTATTATCGAATAACTCAACGTCATCAGTAAAAATTGGATCCTCCACAAAACTATTATCAACGATGTTGTAAACGTCATCGTGAGGTAACCAATCGGATATCGCAGCTGCAGATACTGCTTGTATATGACCGCCAAAGTACAGTAAAAGCAAGCTACAGTAGCGAAAAGTAAATGTAAACTTTCTGGTGTTTACGTTATCTTTAAAATACGTCATAGCAACGTTTGATGATAGTACATGCATTGCTATTCACAATCAATAACTTCAAGTAAACCATAGAGTATACACACATAGATGATCAATATCAAAACAAAATGACAACGTCGCAAAAATATAAGCCAATAAACGAGCTGAAAGGTGAAATATTGAAAACATACCGCAGGTACGTAATTATTTATTGGTAAAATTGATTTAAAAAGAAAAATATATTATAATGCTAGCTATAAAAAACATACTATTTGGTCAATATGTACGTTTAGGTGTTTGTACATGTAAAGTTCAAAATAATCTAGAAATCGATTTTAAAAATATATTCTTGACTATAGGCCTTCTTTACAAATGCTGTCGCAAATCAATTCATTGTTATCTGTAACCTATCTAATAAACGATTTATGTAGCTATGTGGCTTAACCCCCTAACAACATAGTTTATTAATATCAAGCCTATAAGAAAATATATAAGGTAGACTTGTTTAGATTTTAGCATGTCTAACCACAGTTACCGGGAACATATATACATATAAATAATCTTTATTAGACTGGAACAAAGGCTTTAAATAGAACAACTGGACGGCGCACGCCACATCAATGTAAGCTAAGAAAGCGTTATCAGAGAATTCCAAAAAATCAGGCAATCAAAATGTCTGTTTGGCAAAATTATAGCGCTTTGCATTGTCAATAAGTTCAAACATTATGATAAGCGTTTATTATTTTTATATTTTTAAGTTCATTTAACTTTTTGATAAAAAAACAACAATAGTCAATAATTCGATAGAATTAGACATCTTCTATAATGTGCGTGCCTAAAAATCCGTAGGTCAGTGGTTCGAGACTCGCAACGTACTTTTGGTTGCAGTAAACTGTAAGCACTGTCATATTTTGTATCAATAATCATTGGGCTGGTCATAATAATGTTGGTCCGGTCTAATAAAAATTATTTGTATATATGTTCCCAGTAGCTAGCTGTATAGTTAGACACGCTAAAATCTAAACAAGTGGTCTACCTTTAATATAAAGCCTCTTAAACGTTAACGGCTGATAAATTCTTAAGAAACATAGATATTTCAAAATGTATTTTCTCAAGTGTGTCATAGATAACTATATGCAAGACTATAATGTATAATCAAATACTCCTTATACGAGTACTTAATCAAATTTAACGAATACATTGTATATTCTGCATATATATGTATGTATATTAGCTATTATTGTCATTCGATTTGTAAATACACACATATGTACGTCCATTGCATCTCATTGCTATTTGTAAAACAGTAAAACTCGATACACAATGAGCAATTCAAATACGAATCCCTCTGCTCAAGATCTCCTCTCGCAGACTAACGTTGTTCACTCGGGATTTGGCAAAATGAAGCAAACAGTTGGTTTCCATATTTGGTGTTTTCGTTATTTAATCCTTCTCAAAGATGGCAGACTTTATATCTATTCGACACCCAATTCCACCATCCCAAGTCTTATATGCTCTCTACTCGGCTACAGTGCTGTCGAACGGGTCACTACATCCAAGACGGAACGATGGTCCTTCCGTCTACTTCCACACGTCAGTTCGATGCCAACAATTTATCTATCCTCCGCCTCTAATAAAGAAATGGATCAGTGGATTAATCATCTGTCTGTAGCCTTGGAGACCTGTCGCAGTAGAATTAACATCAGTCGCTCTGCATCTCAACCCTCAACGGCAACAACCCCACGTAGGAACTCAGACTTTCAAGTACTTCCTACATCAAAACTCACCGAAATAAATCATTTATCGAGTTCTTCCTCGTTCTCATCACAGAAGGTTACGTCTGCACCTCCGATATCTCTAGATAGCAACGAATACACCGAAATTTCGGATGACGAATACGAAAAGGCAGAATCATCCTCGGGATCAGCCCAAACAATTCGATCAGCACTGCCCCTACCCATCATCCCTGAGAGTTCGATGACGAAACCGAACGAGGCAGAAGGTACAACTGCAGAGATTAAAGACAATTCAATCTATTCTTCAGACTTCATCGCTGATGAGGCAACAACAGATTCCACGGCGTACTACGATGCTGCATTCTTCTACGGCTCGTCAGCTCAGGCCTCGGAGGAAATGAAGAAACACGCGGGAGTCGGCATCTTTCTTGTGCGAGTAGATCCTGACAGACGTCACGTGCTCACAGTGAAAGCTGGAGAGCGCGAAATTGTCAAGTACATTCTGGATATCGACAAAGAAAAAGAGGGATTTGTGAGAATTGCCAACGACACAAGTGACTTTCCCAGTATCGCTAGTATGCTGAACCATTTCCGCGAACATGGTGTCTCTGACCGAAAACTGAAACTCACGGTTCCATACAAATTGGCATCATTAAAGTAATCGTAATCTAAGTTAGTTTATCGATTGGTAGTATATGATTACCATAGAGTAATTATATATGATGATTACTTCGATGACTTTCAGTCATTGATATTTGTTTTACTTTATAATATATTGCATATTGAATTGATATATATATATATATATTGATTAATTTCTTTGCTTCCGTCTATATTTAAACTATTGAATTATTAGCGTCTGGATTTGCTAAATATTTCACACACATTTTATAACATTATTAAAAATGTATTTATAACTGAAAATCAATGCCTTCATTATGTAATTTGTATAAATGGGTTTATATAAATCAGACACTATAATCGATTTATATCTGACATGTATACACTTCATTTATTCCAACAAAATATAGCATATTCCCAAAGTCAAATGTCCAAATTTACACCGCAGTTCCTTCTCACTTCTGTACCTTTCAAACTTTCAAAATACAGTTTTCCTCGTGAGCGCGTGAGACATTCAACAAACATTTTTTTCTTGTTTTTTCATCCATATAGGCAGATCGTAATGTTTTTTACGCTGTGGATGTAAATGGCAATTTTCTGGTTTATTTTTCATAAACTTGCTACCTCTATAAAATTACTATTCGAAAGGATCATACGTAATCTGTCTACATAATATCTACACCTAGTGTAAAAAATCCACAACAACCCGCCTGCCCTGCCCGCCCAGCCCCCCATATTCTTAACCAGTGCCATTATTCCAATTTATGCGTGTGTTTATGATTGCTGCTGATTGTTATATGTTGTGTGCGACGGTGCGGTAGTGCTATATTGTGAAATATGTGCTGGCCAGTAGATGAGAGAAGTAATAGATACGGTGTGTTGAAATAAAGTTTGAGAAAGAGTTTGAATTTGAATAAAAAAATGAAAATGTTGTTGCTTGAATTTTTTCTTGAAAAAGTATAAGAGATGAACATGAAGCGTAAGAAGGCCGGAGGAAGGTTGAGCTTATCTACGAGAAGGGCGTTGTGAGACTTTTGATTAGTAAGGAGTTCGTCATTAATAGAATCAGAGAGAATGAATGATTTTCTCGTCTGGTTGTTAAGTTGGTGGAACAATAAGCTAGTAAAATTCCTAGTTAAATAATATGCAGTGCATAAAATAACGGCATATAGAGTTAGCTATATGATTTATTCTAAGTAAATGTCTAAATATAATATTATTTTGTTATGTTCCTAAATTTGCCTTTGTGGCTATTTTAATACTCGGCATATGTAAATACATGACTAATTGTATCTTTTGGGTATAATCAGAGAATAGAAATGTTAGCTCTAGATTTGATCAATTTAAATTGATATCAATTATTTGTTTAATTATTCTATAACATTTTGGAAGTCGAACCTGTGCAGTCTTGGTGAGAATCAAGAATCTTAATCGCAAGAGCTCAAAAATTCTATTATTTTCTCTTGAAAGGAGCCTAAAATTTCACATCCTACATTGAACTTCACATTTTATTATAAATGAAATACCTATTTGAACGATACAACATTAATTAGTACAGCAGTCAGTAGAAAATATCATTGATAAATGGTATTGATCGATATTGACTATAATTGCGGTGACATTAACATAAATTTAATCAATATACATAGAATAATCATTTGATTATATATATATCATTCATTACTTATGGTTGAATCTTTTATGTTCATAGTTTTTTTTACCTGCAAAGTGTGTGTTTCGATATTAATTACATTTTTCAAAAAACATAATTTTATTAAACTAATGCATAGTACATAAACCATTAAAATATGGTATACAACCCTACATTGTCCTTTATATATACTTTGGAAATACTTTTATATTTCCATATCGATGCTTAATGTAATTTTAAGTGATCACAAATACTTCTTTCATTGTATAAAGCAATTATACATTTTAATTTTTTCTCGCTTTCTCCCCCCCTCTCCTACCTCCCTCCTTGCATAATATAAATAATAGTACAGAAATTTTGAAGCCAGACATACGAAACCCTAACCCTAACTCTAACGCTATAATTTTCCTTCAGATCTGTTATCGTCTATTCCTCTGTCTTCGGCAGAAAGGAGATAATTCTTGTTGAGCGTAGTATTCAAATTTCTTCTCCATCGTCTTCTAAGAAGAAAAATATGAAAAAGAAAGTAAATAAACTAAAGTCAATTTCTTCCTCACCTCCAAAACATCCTCCTCTTCGTTTTTCGTCCCTGTTAATTTCCGACGATCTCCCATCTTATGCTCCTTCTTCTGAAATACTATCTTCTATTGTATATATCCAGACCAGTGATTCATCGCTCCCTCGATACCGCCGCCGACTCAAGATTATTCTATTGATCTAGACGAAACCTTTTCATCGCTCCACTCTTCGTTGACTTCGGCCACAATTTGTCCGGATTTTACGTCTTCGGAAACTGTTTCTTTTTCTCAAGCTTACAATTCTACTATAATCAAGGAGGCTTCTTCTTCAAAGCTCTCTTCTACTTCTGGGCAATCTATTTCTTCTCGGAAGCGTTCTTTGATCTCCTCCACATTTCATCCGCAGTCATTGTAAAAGTTCTTCTTTTATTTTTATCCTCTCCAATCACGGATTATCCGGAACATTCAATTATCCATCCTCCTGAATGAGAAAAACTCCAAACAACCCTTCTTGGAACATTTTCTTGTTGTAATACTTCTCCTAGGACTCCTGCATCCCCTCGTGTAAATTGCTCAAACTGGACCTTATAGAAAACGGATTGTCCTATTTTAATTATAGCAGATGACAATTAGAAATCTTGGAAATCCAATTCAAACTTTTCAGTTCAATGTTTCACCGGTGAAAAAAATTATGATCACATAATTTCACTCTTTGATGCCACAAAGGATCCATTGCCTAATAATATTAAGAAAGCATTTTTATCCTGGGTATTCACATTAACCGTAACCAAAATACTGAGGCATCTCTTCTCGTTCTCTTCAAAAGCTTCTTAAGCGGTTAGCACTTATTTTCCCGAATGCAGTATTTTGTCATCCTAAGATTCATTTCTCCCAGTCATTGGATATTTTTCCCCTAAACAATCTTCAGAAATTGAACAGATATTTATCGGAAAGTCACAAACGCCTTCGTACTTTGAATCTTATCGATTTGTCTCACTTTCTAACAAAAGAAGACATATATATAAGAAGATATAAATATACTTTAAATAAATATTATAGTTAATCTATATCTATGAATAATAGCCAATTGTCTAATCCAGAAATTTATAAGAAACTGGATAAATCTATTCATTCCTTCACTGCCCAAAGGATTCGGAATACCAGATTTATGCAAAAAAGGTTATTTTAACAAAAGAGAAATGGATTATCTATATACCCTTCATCTTCCTATAAAACTGGCTTTTTGTACCTTTTATCTAAAATCTACAAACCAATTAATTCTTGGACTATTCCTTTATTCCCATTATCTCCGATTGTGATTCGGAATTTTATGCAGTTTCAGAATTTATCGATTTTTTCCTCCAACATTTGATAAAATTAAACAAACTGGTCATTCGAGACACTGATCATTTCATTCTAGACATCGAAGGTACTGGTATTCCTGCGTCTTCTTTTTTGTTTACATTGGAAATTGTGTCAATATATACAAATATTCCTGCCAGCCAAGGAATCAGTGCTGTGAGAGACGCTTTTAAAGCCCATCCAGATATATCCAGACCAGACAAAGCTATCTTGAATTTACTTAATTTCGAACTTTGTCGGAACGATTTTAAATTTTCATAAACATTACTAAAATTGTCCTTTCATCCTCGTCGTATCCCTTTCTTTGTGATTAAATTCCAGATCCAAAGATAGGCCAGGAGATATTCTTCCCGTTTGGCTTTTGACCAAGTATGCAACTTCTGTTTTAAGTTTTGGCTTAATCAAGGTTTTTTCAAGCGTACTTTTAAATATGAAGCCTTTTTCTCTTTAGATTTAACTTTTTGGACTTTTTCATTTGATTTTATTTCTTGTGAAAGATCTTATTGTGTTTCTTGTAATTATTTTGCTATTTTTTCAAATTTTTATATTGACACTTTGGGTTCCAAAAATATGGGATCCTTAAAAGAATAGTCTGTAACACAGTGCTATTATACTTAATCATGTGTACAATTTGTGGCCCTATTTACAAAGGCGAAACTTCCCAACCTCTTTGTTCTCGTATTTCTTCTGACATCGGAAGAAATATTTCTTCCAGAGATACCCCTATTGGGCTTCATTTTCAGTCTCACTCGCATTGTATTGCTAATTTTAAATTTATTGGCATTGATTTTTGTACGAAACATACGCATTATCGTCGTCGGATCGAACACAGATATATTGATCGCTGCGGTACCCTATCGCCTCAGGGTTGTAACACTGTTTGTAACTCTGACAATTCATAATATAATTTCTCTTACTTTGAATTATAAAATTAACAATTCTCTCAAACATATTGTATATAATGAACCTTATAAATTCATATATATAGGATGATATAATATATACCTATAGTTTAAAGTGAGGAGATTATTTTCAAAATAAAAACGACTGTGAAGCAAAAATGAAATCCAAGAAACGAGCTTCTTAAAATAACAAAAGTTTAAATTATATTGATTATATGTATTAGGAAGTACAACCACAGGGTGCCCAAAAAGAAAACCTAAGGATTTTATTACTAAAAAAGTTAAAATTTTATAAAAAATATATGTACATTGAATTTTTTATACAAAAAAGTAAAAAGAAAATACACTGTACAATATATTTATTAAAGGATAAACGTTTAAAACTGTTAGAAATGTTGTAACATTGTTGCAACACTTATAAAGGCGTGGAATCCAAAGACTTCCAGATTACTTCCTTATCACAGTTTTTCCTTGCAAATACTTAGACATTTTCGAGATTATATCGTAATATCTTTATAAACTACAATTTATGAAAAAGTATTTCCTATATGAAGTAGGTACCTAATCCATGACATTTAAATCCCTGCTTTTTTATGGCTACTCAATGAGTTGAGGCATGTTCTTCATGAGCCATCAACTGTAACTATTGCTGAATGTGGTTTGTTGACAAACAACCATTTCAGTCGACTGTGGTGCCCTTTGCAGTAATACCAGTTTGAGTATGTTGTGAGTTAATCACAACTGACAATAAATATAAATTTTATTACAATTAATTGGATAATCCAAAGTCTTGGAAATATTAAATTCCATGTTTAACATCTTTCTTCTGATATATTTTTGAGATTTTAGTTTCTATTTTTGAAATCAAAACCTTTCGATTTTTTATTGGGCACCTATTTTGATTTTTTGGAGTATTTTCTATTTTATTAAAGAAATTGATATAAAAAGGGCGCCAATATTTAAGTTGCAACGTTTACTGTTAAATATGTATAATATATAGATTCTTGGTAATGGGACATTTTTACAGATGCAATGAAACTCATAGAAATGTATGTTTATTATCAGATAATAATACTTAGCTAATTACTATAAAATAGTAGTAAAAAAATTATATCATTGCCATGAAGATTTTTTTCTATTATATTTATGAATTTTCTACTTTAGATATATGTAAAAATGCTATTTATTTATCTATAATATGCATATTTAACAAAAAACGTTGTTACAATTAAATCTTGGTGCCTTTTCATATTCATTTTTTAATTAAATGTACGCCATGTCATCAATATTGTTTTTACTTTTTAGGAGCTCGTTTTTTGGCTTTCATTTTGGCGAAGCGGTCGTTTTTTTTAATTATAAAAATAAAGTTTTTCATCGAAATTGACTCCTTTTAAAAAAGCACCAAGAAACCCTTTCAAACATTCATCTTACTAGGTGCATTTTGTTCTTTAGCGCTTGATGATTACACTGATATCAAAATGAGCTTTTTAATGCATTCTAGCCCGATTTATTAGCGGTTAAACATAGGCCTATTCATCTTAGCATTAATGACTAGAGTTGTTAGCATCTCTCAAGCTAATTTCTGACACTCTTGGTCTTGGCTTGACGATGCGGTAATATATGATCTCTTTCAGCAATATCTATCTTTTTTTTATGTTAGAGCTTATAAATATGTCATTTAAATTGCACATATTCATTCAAGATTTTTATGATTCAGATATATACTGACAAAATATGTATCTATCTTGATATAAAATATTATTCGAAATTGTCATAAAATGCAGTGAGCATGAATAGGATTGATTAAAGGCTTGAAATATAAGGTATCCCAATATGCCTGCTCACATCACATCATCCAAGACCAAAGAATATAGAGCAAGCGTATATTCTTTGTCCAAGACAGACCGATATAATACTTATATGTAGATGCGCTATCGCAGAAAAACCTCTTTAATATGAGAAATTTTCAGCAATTGTTTTCATTGGAGTAACTAAAACGTAAACTCCTTTACGTTAGGTAGAATTTTAGTACTATGATAAATAAAGCGATGATTTTATTGTCTTTGAAATAAGAATAAAAAATGTCATGTTGATGCAACGTGACAAATATAGATTAGTATTATAAATGTATCTTATATCATAAATATGTAGACTTATGACTAAATGTAAACATTTTTGTATTTACCATTGATGTACCCAAGTAACCAGCTTTATTCCTGGAACGTCCTCTGACTATCCTAATATGTCCCGAATGTTCCCGCGGAAATACTAA
>JAYRBW010152154.1:0-14228 GCA_036023295.1 Invenusta paracnida | reverse complement strand
AGAATAATAGGTCACTTTACAATCGGATTAGATTAGATTGGTCGTGCACTTAGATATTTTTTGAATAGTGCCAGTTATTTACTTTTTGTCCAATAAAATCGTTTTAATAATGACAAAGTTTTAATCTAAACGCAATCGTATATGGCGGCCTAAAGATTGCAGCATGCATAACACTAATATATGCATGCATAACACTAATATATGCATGAATAACACTAATATATGCATGAATTACACTAAGATATCTATGAATAACACTACGATATGCATGCATAACACTAATATATGCATGAATAACACTAATATATGCATGAATGACACTAATATATGCATGAATGACACTAAATATGCATGAATAAAACCAATATATGCAAGAATAACACTAAGATATCTATGAGTAACACTACGATATGCATGCATAGCACTAATATATGCATGAATAACACTAATATATGCATGAATGACACTAAATATGCATGAATAAAACCAATATATGCATGAATAACACTAAGATAAGCATGAATAACACTAAGATATGTACGAAGAACATGAGGTATGCACGCAGAACACGTATTTTTTCCTATTTAGTGTATATCTCTCAGTTATATATATTAAATAATAGAGTTATACATTAAATAGGAGAGAAATACGTGTATTTCTCTTTTATTTAATATATGTATAACTCTCTTATTTAATGTATAATTTTCATATTTAATATATAACTGAGAGAAATACACTAAATAGGAGAACAATACATGTTCGATGTGCTTATCTCGTGTTATGTCTGTGCATATCTCGTGTTATGTGTGTGTATATCCCGTGTTATGTGTGTGTATATCTCGTGTTATTTGTGTGTGTATCTCGTGTTATGCGTGTGTATATCTCGTGTTATGTGTGTGTATATCTCGTGTTATGTGTGTGTATATCTCATGTTCTGTGTATATATCTCGTGTTATGTGTGTGTATATCTCGTGTTATGCATGCTGGACCCTTTTAAATTTGATTTCACACAGTAATTTTGAAATGCATAAATATCATTGTGTATGCTTTATATATTTATAGACTTATTTTAATTAAATATTGAATTACTTATTTAATACATATTTAATTAATAAATAATTTTTGTTAAAATGTACATAACAATTAACAAATTATAATAATGAAATAATTAATGATTTGCGTAAAAATAATTTACCCATTAACTAAAAATTAATACAATGTTAAACTACCAAAAACTTCATATTTAACAAAAATATTAAGTCAAACTTAATGATAAATATTTTAGATGTAAATATTATATTTAAAACTGTGACATTTGTTTCTATGTATTTAATTTATAAAAGTATAGATTTATAATGTTCTATTCATTATTTACTTTTTATGTTATCATTTTTAAATGGTATTGTAAATCAAGAAAATAAGAACTAATATATAATATACTTTTATTGGGTTTAATTTCAAACTAATTTTCATTGTATATTGATTGTTTGAATTATTAGAACTATTTATCTTTAGGTTCTTGTTTTATTATGAGTATTTTTGCATGATTACTGTGTTAAGTGTTCTAAGATTAAAATGTATTACTATAGCTTAAGACTTTCGTCAGTGATTTTACTAAAAACAAAGTTAATTTGACTTTTATTAAACATTAAATTCTTAAATTTTAGATTCCCTAATCGGCAATTATTTGTTAAAAAAACTAAATATTGATAAAATAATGTTATTATTATTATATATATTTTTTTAAATCAGTTAAACTTCTAAGATTAACAATGTTTAATCACAAGTACTGCGATAGTATACACAGCTTATGTATATTATATTGTTACTAGCTAATAACTTCTTATAAATAATTATTATTACATAAACTAATGACGCAGACGTATAGTTGAATTAGGCAGAGCATTACTATAATTCTAGGGATGCAAGTATGCCTCTTATTGTGCATGTGTATTAACCCGTGCCAAGCGATTGAGGTTGAAAAGATCCAAGGAAAGAAGTTGGCTTGATCAATCCTCAGCGAAATGAGCTGTGCTTAACTTAAAAGCGGTAGAAAGGAGAAGGCACTAGATGATGTTTACACTCGCTGTACAAATAAAAGGAAGGAAAAGAGTGTGGCGGTTCAACAGTCCGAATTACACTAATTCAACTGAACTTCAATTATTTTTTATTTAGCTTGTTGCGAGGACTCATTTCTGCGATGTCATTTCATTTTAATGCTACCTAGCTATCTGGAAAGGGACATAAGTTTGCTTGTTGTATAGTGCACACAGAAGGCTAATAGTATTATGTTACAAAATAAGAAGTAACCATATAGTATTAGGGGCCATTTAATGAAATCAGCAAGCAAAGGTGTGCATAACTCTATAAAATATCCTAATAGTCAGAGAATTTTATTCTTATTTTTAATTTCTAGGACTAAGTAAGTACCTACACCTCTGTGCTTTGATGGGACATATTAAAAAATGAGTACAGAAGAGTGAGGAAACCAAAGTATAATAAGCGAAATCTTGTTTATCATCTGTCATGTCAGGATAAGCTTATTTAAATCAAAGGAAACACGTTCTTGCTCTTATGCTCTCTAACGCGCATAACCGAAAATTAAATTTAATAATTTTACAAAAGCATAATTACATTTCTCATGGTATTGCCAAGTAGCGTCTGAAGGCTTGCAGTTCATTATAGGAAATCTCTACTTACTCAAAAGAAATACGATCTCAAAAACAATTTTCAGGAGAAACGGTTCACTGTTTAATTTGGCTAGGATATCAATCATGATTTTTTTGTAATGCATTTGTGAATAGTGCACATTTTAACTGTCCTATGTTCATCTAATTTTAAACGCTGGTCTCCCTCTTACTTAAAAGCTTGTGTTGATTTAGACTTTTAATAAATTGAATAGAGAGCTAATAA
Source organism: Invenusta paracnida (assembly GCA_036023295.1). Classification (NCBI taxonomy): domain Eukaryota; kingdom Metazoa; phylum Platyhelminthes; order Proseriata; family Coelogynoporidae; genus Invenusta; species Invenusta paracnida. Next base: position 11,315 of record JAYRBW010152154.1, on the reverse strand, counting down.
AAGAAACACAGTCTTTGATGATCAAGAGGACAACAGTTTATCCTGTCTTGTTTGTAATATCTGAAACATCACTTTTATTCTTACAAATATTTATTATCCACATTTTATAGCTTTACAAATATACTTATTTTTAAAATTGAATAGCTCTAATTACATGACTGAAACTTGTCGGTTTTTCAATTATATTTATTAATCTTAATTTATATCTACTTTGTAGATTCTTCTAAGATGGAAAGAGATGAACCAAGTAAAGGTGGAAGAAGAAATATTATGATCGATCGCATTGAGAAACCTAAAGGTATAGGAAGAAGTATTAGTTTTTACATTATTTATATTTCTTAAATGGTATGTAGAATAATATATTCAGACGCTAAGGATTATTTGGAAATAATAATGAAACATAAAGTACACTCCATAAATTAATATTATGCTTAATTTTTTGGAAATTTTTACATGTCAATAATTCCATTTTAACTTTACATTTTTGAAAAGCAAACATACTCGTATATGTTTAAAATATGTATGTATTATGTTTTAAAATATTCAATATTGAATAATATAAATAAATGTATAAATAATTCCAAATAAGAGAGTTAATCTATATTTCTTTATGTGGTGCTGTACAAACAGAGTTTAAAAGTAAAACGTAGAACTTGAATTTATATGATATCAAATGGTATGACACTAGATTTCTAATAGTAAAATTAATTAAACATATTTATTATGAATATTATGTAAAATTACTATTAAAGCATATTATTATTAGTGTACATATATGTAATATTTCTTACAAGATAATTATTATGTTATCAATTTTTAATTGAAACGCATTAAAATGTTTTAACAAATCTTCATTATATATGGTGTTAACTGTTCATATAGCTGGTCTGGCGATGCCAAAATGAGCCAAATTGGGACCTCTTTTATGGTTATCGAGGTTAATATATTGTTATATAGTCTTATTTCTCTCTGTTTGTTATGTCCTTATGTATATATGTGATTTGAGAAGCACTTCTGACATCATTCTATGATTTGAAGCGCTATATAAATATATAACATTTTTTTAAGCTTTATTAAATTTTGTTCAATTTTAAACATCCTACTTGTTTATTTCAGTGAAATTATGTACACAATAAATTATAATTATTGTATATCTAAAAGTTAAATATGCAATAAGAACTAAAAACAGTTAGTATTTCGACATTTCTAATAAACATATTAATGACTATTCACTATCCTTTTCAAAGTGTAGCTTAAAGATTAAAAAAAGCTCTGACCATAAAAATTGAATCCATTATTTGATGCTTTCTTTGTTTATTTTCGTTAGTCGATAGGGTACAATCTACAAAAAAACATCCAGGGATAAATTATATATATAAATTATTAAATATAAGTCCACATTTATACATTCGATTGAAAAGATATTGGTACAAATGTCATTGTATGTACATATGTATCAGCAAATATTTAGATGAAAACAGTTTCTGACATAATGTGTTAAGTACATAAACAAAGTCACAAACTTACTTCAAACGTTAAAACAGGTGAAACTTGGTAATATTTTTTCCGAATCAACAAACTTTAGTGTGACTGAAAAGGATACCTAAAAAATTAGGTCTTGAAGATGAGCAATGACTTAACAAGTTTTGATATATTATATACTTAAAACTTCTTAAAAAATTCCTTGTGGACATTCGTCATTCTTGTAATTTGGGTATTCCTAGGCACCATCTGCATTGTAGCCACTGAGTAAACTTAGCAGACATATCTATGTGATGAACTCTTTTGATATTCGTGCATACATCTAGTAGGTATACTAGCACCTGTTTACACAACGAAGTTAGAATGACCACCCCTGTTAGTCAAACACACTTCACAAGGAGCCTTGTATACATGACGCTATAATGGTCTATATTATATTTATCCGTACATTATAAATTAAAAAATAAATAAAATAGAAAACGTAAATGAATTCATGTAGATGCAAAATGAGATACAAAATGAAAAAAATACTGCTCCTCGAAGCACATCATGGAGTTGTCTTGCAATAATCTGAAGGTAATTTCCTTCTCACTCTTAAACTTATGTCGTTCTCAATGGGTGACTGGAAGAGGGCTTATTAGCACCAGATGGAAATATGATTATAGGAAAGTAGAAGGGTCATGGAGGGGAAGGGGGGTAACTTTCCATGTCAGCACATTCTAATTATTTATTTAAGTGCCACAGTGCACTAAGAATTTCATTTGAATAAGACAGACAGTCATGAGCTCATAACCTTGTCTTTGTCGTGATCCCACATCCAGTATTTTTAGTGTTGTGTGCAAATTCTCACCGACCATCAACATGTGATTAGATGCACTGCTGATATTCTGGTTGTAGATAAACTAAGCGCATTATTAAATAGATGTGATTTGAATTGCTTATCTCTTTCAATATTTAGTAAAGTAATAATAGAGTAATATTAAATTACGCGGGGTATAATTGAGACGACATTTAAATCTTTAAGCGTAAATATGGTATAATAATTGTCTATGCACTAGTATATTGTTAAATAGTTAGACAAACATTATCAAACCAACCCGTCCAAAATTCTGAATTTGGTCACATAATAGGTCGTCCCACTAACTTCTTTATATCCCATATAACAAATAAAGCATTATAAACTGTACTGTACCTATAACGTTCGTTATAAAGACAAATAAATAGACTATAACTGATACGATTGCATATTATATGTGGTCCATAGTGTTTAATCATTACTTTACTTCTCACACTGACTAACATCCGCTACATGGATGATTGATGTTTACAACTGCTCTACTAGTCGCTAGTAATGCCGGTTGCATGGTACTTATTTTTAGACCGTATAGACACCCACACTGCTGAAATTAAAGCATACATATTCACGTCACAACCTTTATAAAAAGACAAATCCGTTTTTTTCTGCCTGATGCAATTTTTAATTTGGAACATGTTTTTTATATCTCATATATGTATATATATAGACCTGTCAGAGCACGTACCTATGTTTAATGCTGTCTTTATGTTTGAATATTTTAATTTACAAAACATGTGTGGGGGTAGCTGGAACTTAATATTTTTAGAAATGCTACACTGTAAGTGTTAAGCATGTACTTAATTATTTTAGTATAAATTCTTCAGAATTTATTTTGTGTACCAAAAATATATTTGTAGCTTGCGTATATTTCCTGCAAATAAAGGTAACCCTTTAAACTCGTTTGACATGGTATTTTAAGATTAAAATGTAATCAAATATAATTTTTTTCTCCTTATATCGTAAATATCAAAATTATGTAAAAGCATTCATTACGAAGTTTATAGATACATAAATAGAAAAAGGCACAAAAATAATAATTAATTTAAAAATTGTTATTTTTTAATTTTAAATGGTTTAAAATTTGTCAATTTTTTTAGAACAAAAATATATTTTGATTTATAATTGTAAATTAATGGTTTAACAATATTTTATTAAAGTTCACTTTCTCTTAAGTATTGTTATATTTTCAACTCAATTTGAATCAACAAGAAAAACAAAGAGAACATTTGTAATGATAAAAGGGCGTAAGTATAGGGGCACTTCAGCATTTCAATATTGAAAAGGCCAATATAATTTGACAAAAGTAAAAATATTTTGGCTACCCCACTTTGTAGATAAAAGATGGTAACAAAAATCACTTTAATACTTAAAGTAGTCCTTGGTAGATAAATTATTATCAAGATCATTTTACCCCATAAAATTCAGGTATTAAAAAGTGTCAAACTAAAAATACTTGGAAATCAAAGCACAATGGAAACAAAATATAATATTAAATAATGCAGGGTCATAAAATGTTCAAATACACGAGGGTAGGGGAGACAATTTGTTCGAGAAATGTAGGTATATATATTTTATAAGTATATATTATCTAAGTATTTTATAAATATTTTATTCGTAATATATAACATAAGATACCGTTGAAGGTTTCCAAAATTTAAAATATGAAGTTCCTAATTTAAAAATAACAAAAATTACAAAAATTCACTCATGATAACCAATTAAATATTGATTATTCTTTTCAGTTTTACAAAATACATTTTACTATGATCGATACATTTCTGTGATTGCTCGAATAATTTCTTGGAGAAAAGTTTCCAATGTTCAGCTGATACTGATTAATGCGAGAATCTGTAACGCGAATTTTGAAATTTATTGTTTTACTTTTCCAAAATGAAATTATGTTATACGATTCACTGCAATATCTCAGACTTTTCTGTAGTTTAATATTGTATATACATATATGTATCCATGAAAATAATTCTTAAAAGTTTTTCTTAATTTTGTTAATAACTAGTCGTATATATAATTAATATCGCAAGGTATAATATGTATATAGATTAAAGACATACATACGCCAAACAGTTTTATTCTATGAAAGAACCAAACCATCTTTTTCTATTATTATTGGAGCAACCAAATGTTCATCTATCTTTGAGATTCAAATTATCTATTTAACATTTATAAATGTGCAAAATAAAGAAATATCCATTTCATGTCTAACTTTCTCTTTGCATCTTTATCATAATTATAATTTAGTTAATTTAAGAAATACAAGTAATTGGGAAGGGTATCTATGGACTCAATTATATCAGAAGATATGATAGAAATTAAATTTAAAAGTGTTTAATTCAGTTTTCCTTTTCTTGTTGACATCCCATTTGTAGCCGTTAAGTTAGTTCAGCGATTATGAATTTGCAACTGGCAGATTCTTGAATTCTCCTATCGAATTCTCCAATTTCCAAATCAATAGATTCATAGTATTGCAGCCAGAATCCTTATTTGGGATGTTCAAATCGTATAATATGGGTATATATACTGAGATTCATGCTGTTGACTTTAAAGCGACTCTTTATTTAACATGAACCGATAAATTGTTATCAAAAGTGGTAACCAGTTCCTTTGTTTAAGTCAATATAACTAGGGAGATCTTATACTTTAACTTGCATCAAATTTTGTCTACTTATCTAAAATTTTACTTGTTTTGATTTTGATGACACACCAGACTTGTTTTTATGATTGTTATGTAACAGTATTCTGTATAAAATGTAAAACTGTTTTAGTTTTTCATTTCTTAATATGGCAAAACAATGATTAGAAATGTGTGTTCTCAGTTCTATCTGAACATCCATAATCAAAATGTTTGGTAAAAATGTCTTTTATGTAATTTTTAATTTATTTTGTATATTTAATTTTAAAATATTATAAACTTTATATTTAAAACCACAAAAATATCTTAAATTATATATCGAATAACTATAAGAATAAGTGGAAACTGTGCAAAAGACGATTGACCTTTCAGGCATCAATTACTTTTTCAATCAATATAAATAGATGCAGCCAGAATAAGATTGGCAAATTCGATAATTCTATTATGCGAATGTTTTTAATTTGAATTAATTTAAAACAGAATTCAATTTTCTAAAGTATCTATTTGCATATTCGTATAAACTAATCTACAACACCTGCAAGAATGAATGTTGAACAGTTATTTGTTACATAAATCATTCACCATAAAGTAGGTAAGGAAGTTTATAAACAACTGAATACCTACATGAAATACATGAACTGCAGATTATTTATTGGTTGAATCATATATGCATATGTTATAAAATTGGTTTTGCCCCAAAATTAACTTCGCGATAAAAATAATTTTAAATTAATCATTCTGAATTCTGATTGTGACATAAAGATTATATGGAAAAATGTAAAATAGCTATTAATTTCCAATATAAGTAAGCGATATATCTATTCAGATTAGTATTTTTCTCTATATTTCATCAGCGTTATCCGTATTAATCTCAGAAGTATTATGTTTATATATTGTTGCGGCATTTTTGTTCTAAATGTGAATATAGATTTTTTTTATGAAGGATATAATGACATGCTTTGAAAGTAGTGTAAATCTTGTTGATTACGAATCATTAATCATGCAGTAATTATACTTGTATCTCTCTGGTGATACAAATATAGTATTTTTGTAAGATTAAAAATGCCCTCTCGTCTGCTGTTTGATACACATGTAACCCATTAACAGCCAAATAAAACAAGAACATATACATATAAGAAAGAGATCCGTTAATAAGTGCAGTGTTTCCAGGATCCCTCGAAGCGAAGGGCAAGTTCTGTTTAATGTTGGTTTTATGTCAATGTGCAACAGTCAAGATTAGGTTAAACACATGGAGGAGTGTAGCGATTATTTTCGTAAAATCTAATGCAATTCGGGATATTACTGACTATACATATATACATACATACATGATCACTAGGAAATATGGCACTTGGTAATAAGATGAAATCGATGGGCGCAAAATTGACTACTTTTAATCATTTAATTTGTTAATTGGTGTACTACAATTGATGGTCTCAAAATAATACTATCAAAACAAATAATAATTAATTAATGTACGTCTTATCATATAGATAAAACCTCATATATATTTAGTCATATATGCACATTTAAATAAAAACAATATACCGAAATATATAAAATAATTATAGATATTCCAACATCAGTATTTAACTTTTTAATGAACGAAAAATGTATTTAACATTCTCTGCAAATTTCACGCATTTTGTAAATCATACAAAAGTTGTAACTAGATGTAAAGTACGGCCGAGGCCAAAAATTAAGTAGAGCTAGGGCATACCGGTTAAAAAGGGCACACATATAATAGCAAAATCAATTCAGCTATGCTATGTGCGCTATTATATCATAGATTAAACGTGTGCATTAATGAGGTAATTTTTTACATCACTTTTCATAATTTTAAAGGGTACGGAAGCAAAATGCCTTGTTTGCTTTAAAATACCTTATATGCGTTAGTAGTAATGACTATGCATACATTACGCACAAAAATCTATAGTATATTTTCTTACTTGAATACAAATAAATCATTTAATTTTGCTTCGGTTAAACATTTAAATTCGCCGTAGTAACTTGACGCAGTCACTTATAGAATCTCCGGAATCTTCCGTTTTAAACTACAAACCCATGGTTATGCTACGAAGTCTAGAAAGAAAATCAAGTTATTGCACGCAACTATCCAATATATAACAGAATCATAACTTTCATTAACATATATATACATACTTATATGCATACACGAGCAAAAATATATATCGTATGAAAATATCAAGACTTAACGATCCCATTTTAAAGAAGTAAAATTGATTTATTAAACTTATCTTAACATGCGATGCAGTATATTAATATCATGAACTCTTCAAGGAACTTTTATAACTTTCTATTTGATTAACTTATTTTGTAAGTTGAAAATATATATATTTTTAATTCAGGTCAATTTCAATATATTAATATAGCAATATTAATTAATGAAAATGTTAATTGAACTTAATTTTTTAGTTATTCATGCATGTTTAGTTATTTTGTCATTAAATTTAAGTTGTTTATTTTACCAATTTATTAAAATTTGAGTAATACATTTTAAAGAATTGAAATACTAATAATCATAATATTAGTCTAATTTTATCGTACATATTTTTTTTTAAAGAAATCTAAATCTGTTTCTTATAATTTATTTGAAATTTTCTGAAATGGGAGCTGGTTTAAACGGTAATAATAATCTAATTTTATTCATTGGATTTTATACTTTACCATCTGCACTATTTTCTATTAAGTAATTATAGGATTACCCATCTTTGAATCAGTATATTTATAGTGTTATGCCCCGTCAATATTTATATTATATGTATTTTATATATTCATACACAGTGTGTCCGTAAAGTTACTGCGCATGGTAATTTAATTAGAACATTATTATGTAAGTGTATCTATTTCTTCAGCATTTGCTAACACAGCCATTTTTATGACGTAATCATGCTAGTAATTATTAATTTTGAAGTGTGGGGAAACTTTCCGGACACCCTTATATATTTTTAATTAAATAACGATTAAGTTAATATGAATCGATGTATATATTTTGTGAACAACAATTTGCATTTTTTATCGCTTTTAAATGTTTTCTACTAATACGTAATAAAATTAACATTTTAACAAAATCACAAAAATTAAAATATTTTGTATAACATTTTTTTGTATTTATTATAAAATCATCAATTTGTCAGTTTAAAATAACACCTACGTCCTTAATTAAAATTGGTAATTTTGTAAAATGATATATTTCATATATTATATCTAAATGATAATTCGTTTTTAAAACAATATTTCAATATATTTACAAATCACCTTTTTCCCGGAAACGGCTCCCTCCTCTCCTCTCCTTTGTAGATGCAGAGTTGAGTCCACAGCCAGATGTGACATACCGAATCATTCTAGTCTCCTCAATAGCAGCTGGCATCTTCTTGCTCCTCCTCATCCTAACTGTGGTACTCACTCGTCGCTTCTGCTTCCCCTCCTCTAACGCCTCCTCCACTCGGTCAAAGGCCACCACTTCCTTCCACGCTCTCGCAAGACAGGATAAGTTTCTACCACCTGCCTCCCCCCAGCTCGACCCACCCCCCTATGGCCTTGACCTACTTTCCTCAGGACACTCGGGGGAATTCCAGTCACAAGCACAACAACAACCGCTTTCTACTACGGATCAAATGGGCTGCCTCTACTCGAGTCTAGTGGGCAGTGGTGGAGGAGGCGGACAGTCTATCCAGCACCAACCAGTTCGTCACTCACCTCTCTCCACAACCACCTTCTCCACTCTCTCTAAACAGCCAAACAGCTGTCCCCATGGCAACCAACTACACCACCCGACCATGGTGACAAGCTGCACAGGGGTGTCCCCGCACTCTAGGAATTCCTACTCCACTACGGCACAGGTTTCGCTTGCCCCACCGCCTCTCATCACTGGGGGACAGCCTCCACGTTCCTCTCATTCTACCTCCTCACCAAATTCCTCCTCCTGGGTGTACCAGCGATCTTCTCTAGAACCTTGGTGCTAGGTTTTCTTTCCTTTCCTCATTGTTTTAACCTGCTTCAGACCGCCACAAATACACATACACATATACAACTTATTTGCATAAAAAATAATAAGAGGGAAAAACTCTTGGCTTTTGTTTTGGTTTTTAGGAGATAGCGGAGAAAATATGATTCAGGTGAAGTCTTTTGTTTTTTTATTTGGACTTCTGTGTAACAATAAATGTAACATGTAATATTAAACTATACTCTGTAGAAATACTTAAATATTGTTTGTACGTTTGCAATTGGGCTAATTTATTATTGCCTACAATTCAGGAAAATTGAATTCTAACATACAATTAGATCTTAAAGTTATATCTTACAAGACATAACGTTCTTTAAATTAGTGTAAGGCGTGTAATACAACATATTTTATATTTAATAACATTCTGAAATTGTAAATGTTTAAAAAAACATGTTTTTAATTTGACTATCTTTATTAACTATAATTGAAAAATATTTGTTGCAAAAATTAGATTATTTTAATATGAAGACTGTATTTCTTCTTTTCTTGATGATATAGGGTATATAGTTAATGTAGAATATATGAAGTATAAAGACATCATATCAGAATGCTATTGTAGCATATCTAGTTAATAAGTAAATGTAAATAATTATATATACATACACATCGAATATTTTTAAAGTTATCATCTTGTATACTTATTTGTATACATAATTTATACATTAAGCTCTTGTATCTGCAATGAAATTAAACACTATATAACATGCGCATATTATCCCAATAATTTTTAAGAATTGTAATTGTTGTATTTTAAGCATAGAGAAAATATAAAATTAAAATTTGCTTCTATTAATCGGATACAGTTTGTAATATGGATTTTAAATTGTATAAATTTAATTGTACAGTTTTATATTTCAATATTAAACTGATTATTATTTGTCAGCAAGATTATAAAATTGAGGAAACTGTCTCCTTACATTCAATATAAAATTATTCTATAACAATTATTTGAAAGAGTTTGATTGAATAACTGTCATGAAAATAATTAATCCATCTTATAGCCACAAAGCAGTTGATTTCCTGACAATACATAATAATTGAACTTTTGCAAAACTGAAATAACTTTTCTCTTCGAACGCCACATGTAAGCATAGAATTTGCCTTGATTTTCTTCGTGTGTACATATAACATATTATATTAGAATACATTAAGATATTCTTACATACATAAATGTAAATATAAAATTCAACAGTACATTACTATCATATATGTAGATATCGATTTCGTTGGACTGAACAATTGCATTGGCTCTAGCTTATTGTTTCGAGCCTAAAATACTGCCACACAAAAATTTTTTTTGTACAGATTAACTATTAATACAATCAATCTTTTTAATCTATACGTAAAAAATGAACGAAGTGGAAGAACTCTCTGACCTAACTCGTGAAACTCCTCATAATGAAATATACTCTTTTAATTCTGATAATTATTTAATAAGTTAAAACAGCTCTTACCAAAAACAATTACTGGAAGAATTGTTACATTTATTCTATTGACAACTTTATAATATTCAATATTTTTAAAATGGGAGCTTCTTAAGTTTGGGATGAGTTTCGCACTCAACATAAAATCATAATTCATTTTCTCTATAATTTTTGTACAAATAAACTCAGTATGTACAACACTCTTTTGGTCTGTACAAATGTACTGCTCTTCTATATTGATCATTATTTACTACACAGCACATCAATCCACATATATTATATTGTAATGAATTATAGTATAGGTTTTCTTAGTAAAATTTTAATCATTAGCGTACATAGGTATATTGCTCCATCATATTTTCGGGGGCTATGCCTAAATTTCCGATAGAACTAGAAAAATTAACAATTCATTTTTCGACAGTCTAATTTAAAGTATTTGGGGGGTACGATCATTAGGCAGATAAATTTGCAATTGGTATTGAAATCTAAAAAAATCAATTGGTGTGTTTAAATTTTAAATTTAGTTATTTCATATTTGGCTTTTGTCATTTAATTCCGCAATCTTATACCATTCGTGTGCTATAAATATATGAGTTTGAGGAATTCAAATTAGTTTAAATTAAAAGATTTATCTGTCATCAGCACACTCCAGTACAATATGCATTTCACCCTTATTTGGGATCGTTATACTGGAGTGTGCTGATGACAGATAAATCTTTTAATTTATATTAATAATCTTAACGCTCATATGGTGATATGAGTAAATCTAGGGTAACTGAGGGTGAAATTCCTTCACTTATTTTTTATCAAATTAGTTTAATTTTGTTAAAATTGGACACACCGAATTATTTGGACATGAGTGATTATATTTAGCCGACT
>JAYRBW010152143.1:0-14228 GCA_036023295.1 Invenusta paracnida | reverse complement strand
AGATGTGTTAATATTTTTATTTTATAAAAAAAGTACAAAAAATGCGTCATATGACGGCTTCGCCCTTCTAGTGTTAAGATATGATGTACTTAAGATATGTCGTTCAAAGTTTAACTGACGCTATTGAAAGAATTTGCATTTGATAAAAACCTTAAATAACATACTGTTGTGACGTTTCATACAATATGCGTTATGATAACTCGATTTTTACAAAATCAATAATGTTTATTAATGTTGATGTACAGTAATATCGTAATTAGACAATATATTTGTCAGCGCTTTACAATTCACTTCTTATCTAATTTATACTAATTTAATTACTAATAAAAGTGTCTGAATTTGAAGGAATGTTTTGCTTATCAATAATAATTAATAATTAATAAATATTTATTTGTATTAATATTACTTTTCTTGGTTATCTATCATCTTACAACAAGAATAATTTTCGAATGGAGTTAAAACTTATTTTTATGGTTAATTACAAGAGTGAAATAAAAGCAAAGCATTTTAGTTTTCTATTATTACGTTGTCCGCGGTTTTGTTAAGTTGCTTAATAATGAAACTAAATCATGTATTACATACTAATTAATGTTACAATGATTTATAATTAACAATTGAATATGTATGTGTGAAATATAAGTTTTGCTTAACAAAATTATCACATGTTCCTATTTTATTTATGTATAAAGTGATATAAATGTGTTAGTAATATTTTTATGAAAACATTTGTCAACAGTTCGGTAATTAATTACTTAATTGATATTTTATTATAATATATGTAATACTTATATAATGTAAATCAAATATCTCTCTCTCTCTATATATATATAAATAAGTATTATACTTATAATTTAATCTTACAATTGCATGGGTTAATATTATACTATTTTTAAATTATAATACATACATATAATTATTATATATATAAAACATATGCTGATTACAATTAATTTAAAAAGCAGTTCACATCTTTGTCCCATTTATAAAATAACTCATTTTAGAGAACACCGTGTGAGATAGGAATGGTTTCACATCAATGACGCATAAAAGTACTACTAAGAGCACGGGGAGAGTTGAACAGCGCTGTAACGATCGTTGTATGTCGACATCTCTCGTACTGCTGCAAAAATACATACTTAGTTGTTGTTCAATAGAAGCCAGTTAATTGTAATTTATTGTGGCTCACTATGTTTGGTTTTCATCACTAGTGATACACTTTCGTTGTATTTTGGAACAGTACGTAACAAAAAAATGGTGGAAACAACACTTTTTAGCTCCCTGCATAGTGTTTATTTTGTCCAATTTGATTGCCTGGGAATTTAGATATTTAATATATGTCAGTACAATTGTTTCAAATGAATTATCTGTTTCATTACAATGACAGCTATCCCAGTCATGCTAAAATTGCAAAAAAGCATCCTGGAAAGGAATAATTAATAACGGATGTTTCATGTCAAAACATGAGTTAAACAAAAACAGTCAACAATTAGTGTTGCGGAGGATTATGGGAGACACATGAAGACTGTGTCGGTTGCAGGATCTGACAGGCATAACGCATACATTTACATGTTAGCTTTATTCTGTGAACGCATGCTTTGTGCAATATTCAAATATGTGAATACGATAAATATAAAAACGTGTTATCATGAACAATTATATTATTGAAAAGATTATTGAAAATTATTAAATTATTATTATTATTAAATTCAATTATTTACATAAACCTATTAACTTAAAATCAGTAAATCATTGAAAAAAGTAAAAAAGAGACATGTGTTAAGAGAATTACTTTTCGGTAATATAATTGATACACGTTATCGAGTTGTTATTGAATTAAACATTTCTTGTTTATCGTCAATTAAACACAAGCACATTTTCTCTGTTACACTGATATGCAATAAATTGCTCTTTTCTGCCAAGTTTTCAGAAACAATTCAAAACAATTTCTCATCCATATCCGAGGGGTTGGGGTGCTGGCATCCACCCTCACCCCCCTCTAACTTTTAAACTTTATAATATAGTCGAGTTTTGAAAATTTGCATGAAGATTAAACATATTATGACAAATACAAATTAATAAAAACATTGATTATCATTATTAAACAAAAAATTACCCTCATTTCGATTTGGAAAGCATATTTGTACTATTTTCTGCATGACACATTATTTTAGTTGTATTATGTGAATTTTGTATGCGAAATTAGTGCTCAATTTAATTCTTTTGATTTTCATTTAAATACCATTTTTTTATTTAAACACTATGTTTTTCAACTTTCTTATAAAAGATGAGCATTCGTAGAGTTCAGTCACGTGACCACTCTTTCAAGCGCACAGTCGTGAATATAGAACTCACACAGTTGTAAAGCATTATTTTTGGGAAAAAGTCAGAAAAATAGTGCAAAATTGCTGGAAGGCTGGCTTCGAGCATAACGCGTTCATAAAGGTAATTTGATGTCGATATGAACTTACATTTTTAATTTCTGCATCACCATCAACCAACATTGTTCGAGACTCAATTTCTGCCTCTGGTTCCGCTACCCCAACAGCAAAATTTGGTCGGACCACGGGAGTCTGGATGTTAGCTTCAGCAAGTTTGTCCGTGTACTTATCCAGAGATTCAACCATCCTGGAATGATATCAGATATAACTAAATCAATGATTGTTTCAGTCTCGCGTAAAAACAATGAAAAAATCATAATTATGTATGTCTAGTGGGTTAAATATCAAAAACATTGCATTGATCAATTTACCCAATTTCACTGTTTACATAATTGATAAAGCCAGTTGGGTAAATATTGATGAATTTAATTATTTATAGATATCGTTTTAAAGTTTTAGTAATGCTCAACTGTTTTTAACTAAATAAATATACGATTAAATAAATGTGTGTGTATGTATGTGTGTAAATAGTTAGAATGGATTTTCTCTGTTGCATAATACTTGTTTGTTTTAATAATATATGTCAACCTTTTATAGCGATACAATTATTAAATGAATGAACAGGGTCACTTGTTCATCCATGTATTTTCTGTATTTTGAACACTTTTATGAAGACACACATACTGAAATGAAAACAATATATTGATAATATATATAATTTGATGTGTTGCAGAACATAAGAACGCCTAATTTGAAACCAGCATATTACATATCTCGTAATTCAAATTATATCATAAATTTATTAAATTACTCATAATTTAGATGGAATATCAAAAGATAAATTTAATATTTTAAAACTTAACTGTTCATAAATCACTGTTACCTAAGTTTACAAACATTATTTTAATGATATTATATATTTATATTATTCCATTCAAATTGTATAAACATTTGTTCTTCAAAGTTTCTGCAACCTCATTATGTCATTATTATAAAGTCAAAGGAAATTTACACATTACATTTCCCTTAATTACAGTTTATTAGCACCTATTATTTACAGTTTATTGTTCCCAATCAGAATTTGGATATTCATTCCCTCAAGATTCATTTTCAGAGTTTCGTTTTGTCTGGGTGGCCGAAAGGGCTGGTATACAAGTTTTAACAGATAGTATACCCACCGCCAAAGCTTATTACAAAATAAGTTTAAAAAATACAGTGTGTGTACACCCACTAATTGACTATGCCCATTGCTTATTACACATAAGTATTTATATAATGATTTTAAAATAATAAATATACCTATCTTTATATTAATAAGCAAAAATACATGTACGCACGTAGAATCATATATTTTTGAAAATATCGCATTTCCTGCATTTTCATAGGAATTAAAAATTAAAATATTACTTTTCTGGTATTCTTTATACAATTTGAATTCACAGTTGAGAGCTCTGATAGGCTCAATCCAGAAACCTTTGAGTTAACAGCTCAATGCATTAGCCGATTGTACCACAGAAGTTTTAAGCATAGCAAATGACCATAATAGTCTACTCTGTAAAAAGCCGCTATCTAAAGCCCATATTTATTTGTAAACGGTTACATGAACTTAACAGTATTAAAGTAATAAGAGTTTCTCATAATGTTTGTTCGCTCTTATCGCCAACGCGAAGCGCATAGTTTTGCAACCCAAACATTTTGATTGGCTGAGTGTTTTGTAATTTCCCGATAACGCTTTTTTTCTGTTCATCGGAGTAGATTGCGCCGTCTAGTTGTTATATTTAAAGATTAGGTCCATACCTCGCAGCCGTCTCCTCAAAGCCATCTTCTTGAAAGGCACTATCATCCTTCTCTAGAAGCTTCTCAAATGTGTCAGCCAGGTCGTCAACTGTGGAACCCTCGGAAATGTTATTGTCTTCCTCGATCACTCGATCGATTGCTCGGGTGATTGTAAACAGTTGAAAGGGGCTCATTCGTTGACTTGACTTTGTCTCCCGCTTCAATTCTACCGCCTTCTCTTTGGCGTTTCCTGGAATGAAGGTTAACTGGTAAATGTTCCAACAACCTTTCTATGTTAAGATTACATTAATAAGATAACATTATACTCACTATACATGTATATATATATATATATATATGTTTATATTATATTTTTGATATGTATGTTGTCATCGATTTAGTTCATGCTTAAAACATTAATGACTTCAATACATAGTTTATGATCGTCAGTAAAGCGAATTAAAATTATGGAAATTTTACATATATTTATTTTGGCATATAAGGTAATATAATGTTTGCAAAATGAGTTACATACATTTGTTATACACATATTAAACGTATGTATCTTACATTTAAAACAATACATTTGTTTCATTTAAATTATGAACATAAGTTTTAATTGTTTACTTTTATTATATGCACAATACATGTTATATGTGAATTTTTAAACTTGATTTGATAAAATCCCTTCTTTTTTATTATGGCTTTAAAAGTAAAAGCTATTAGACTACACTATATTATATCATGTATAGTCATATATTACTATGCAATATTTTATTCCAATATATAAAATAAATAATACTATAAGTGCAGACAAAATACATCTGTTTTTGACAAACGAATATCACCATGTATATATTAATTATTAAATATTCAAAGCGAAACAAATATGTAAACGATGAATAATATATATGGGATCAATTTAGAAGTCAAATTATAAAAGGAAATAGCGGAAGTTGGAATACATATCAGCCCAAATGAACTGCTCCAATTTGTTTAATTATTAGTATTATTATTAGTCACTTAATTAATATCAGCCCAAATGAACTGCTCCGATTTGTTTAATTATTCATATTATTATTAGTCGCTTAATTAATGACTGCTGTCAACATATGTATATACATAATCGCTAAAATAAGCGGTATAATCGATGACCTATATGAATGTATACTGCTTTTAGTATTCTTAAATGTTCACTAAACATGTGACTAGTTAGCTTACGTATATTCAATGTGCACAAGGAAATAAAAAATACATTACGTCCTGTAATGCTGCAAAAATGTTTATGAAAATAATATTATTATAAATAGTTTATTATAATTGCACTGTGCATGCTTTAGAAACTTTTCCCTATTTCTCCTTTCAAAAGATATGGCCCCTGATCAAGTTTAGTTTAACACTGGAATCTTGATAACGGAAACGAATACATACATACAAGATTGCGCTGGCAACCACATAAAGACGACTTAAAACCTGCGCCAAACACGTACAATTTATGATCAATATCATTTTCACGTTTTGTTTTTTAAATCTTGGCACCCTTTTGTTATCAATTTTTTAATGGCTGTAGTTCATATTATCATTAGTATCATTTCAACGTTTTCTTTGAGGAGCTCGGATTTTCACTTTAATGTTTACAACGCTATCGTTTTGTTTAGATAATAATAATAATAAGAATAATAATAGGAATAAACACTTTTCCATTGAAATCGACCGCTTTTAAAAACTGTAGAAACAATTTCACACGTTCATATTAGGTGCATTTTGTTCCTTAGCGCTTGGCGATTACGCTGATATCAAAAATGAGCTGCTTTTTAATGCATTCTAGCCTGGTTTTTTAGCAGCCAAAAATAGGCCTATTCTCTGTTTGCATCTCTCAAGCATTAATCAATGTATATCATTATAAGAAATGAATAATTCGTATAATAGTTTCTTGAGAAATTTTTTTTTTGTTCACGTATAAACCGTTACTATTCTTATAATAGTTAATGTGTGAATGTCAATAAAAAGAAGAAAATATTTTAGTGAGACAACATACAACTAAGACAAAGAGAGTAGATATACATATAAAATATATAGTAGTTTTAATATTACCAGAACACCGAATCAACTAACGCAAACTAAATAGGTCACCAGTTTGTTAGGACACAAAACAAATCCATTATAATTTATGCACAAGTCTTTTGACGTCTATGTCAA
Organism: Invenusta paracnida; assembly: GCA_036023295.1. NCBI lineage: Eukaryota > Metazoa > Platyhelminthes > Proseriata > Coelogynoporidae > Invenusta > Invenusta paracnida. The sequence goes on along the minus strand of JAYRBW010152143.1, from coordinate 7,875 downwards.
TTTTTTTAAACAAAATTAGACTTCCTGATTATCTACTTGTATCCTTTAATATTTAGTATCACATTACTTCTCTATTGAAAGTTGAATACAATTATAACAATAGAGGGACGATACACTAAACTAATTAGATCAAAGTTTTGCACCCTAAACAGCAGTATAATTGACAATAATTCAAGTAGATACAACATATAGTATTACTTAGTAAAATAAGTTTTAGATGGTAAACACGGATTAAATACATGTATTAAAAATGAATGAAGAATAATAGAGTATTTTCGTCTGCAAGTATTATAAAGACATTTTCAGGCAAAATTATAATATAATATTACTTATTGGGTAGCATATATAGGAAATTAAGTCAAACTAAACAATCCAAATAGACATATTATATGCACATACCGCACTGCACATAATAAAAATAAATAAATCAAATAGCTGTAGGTACACAACTATGGAATAATTTTATGAAATGAATAATTAATATTAAAATCTGAACTTATGTTTAGTCTACGAATTACAACAATGCTATAAAATAAATTACTCAGACATACAGCACTTATGTTATAAGTCAATTGTCACTCTGAATATATACTTAATATTATCTATCGATACAGCTTTTCATTTATATAATTGCTTTATATATTAAAACCTAGGGTGGTGTGTTAAAAAATTGTAATCAATTTAAATACACACGCGCTTTGTATTTTCTCGGTTTTGTAGTATTTAATTTAAAAAATGTCAATTTCAAATTATAATTTACACATGTAATTGTCATTTTAATAAAATCCCTATATATTATTTAACATGGTATCCTCTAAGGTATAAGTTAAAAATACTATGTGTACGAATAAAGATAAATTCGTTCATTTTTTTAATGCAGCTAATATTATATGCAATGAAAAGTTTATATGCAAAGTATAGTATTAAAAAAATATACATAAAAAATATAATACTATTTAAAATAACACATTATTTATAAGCAACACCACATGTGTTAAATATATAGCCATAAATATATATATATATAACTAATGAGTTAACACTGAAAGAAACATTGGATGACTTTACTTACATTATGCAAATGGCAAAATTCAATTCCTCGAAGAACTTGAAATAGTATTTTCTTGCTAGCTACCTCATCGATTCCATGGGGAAACCTTTCAAGATCATCAAGTACTGTGTGATCAACAAATTCAAACACTAAATATAAACGTTTTTTTCGGCGAAATACTTCTAACAGGTTAACAAGATTATCATGCCGAAGTTGCTGAAAATAAAATAAAGCAAAATAAAATAACAACTATTAAACTCATATATTGTGTAAAAAAAGTGTAAAATTTTTACAAAAACATAACTACTTCATTAATAATTTTTAGAAGTAAAATGAAATCAAATTGTTTTAACGATTTACTGTAAAAAAATAAACCACTCTCTTTCTACAATTGTATATCTTAATTTAAGTGTAGAAATTTAAATACTCTGTATGTAGATCCTGTTTTCTTAGAAAGAACTTCCGAAAAATAGTATTCAATAATGGTATTCTTATTTCTAGCAACTTAAAAATATTACTTTAGTATAAAAAACATTATTCGTTTACCTTGAGCATCTTTATCTCCCGCATAGCGATCTTTTTAACCATCCTGTCTTCCTCACTCTCGAGAAATTTCTTAATAGCCACCAACTGACTACTTTCTTTGTGTCGACACTTAAGCACCATACCATAACTTCCTTCTCCAACTAAACCTAAATTTTCATACTTCTCCATTCTGACTAAAACCAATTAGCCTTTGTTTCAATGCTAACTTGTTTAAAATATTTATGCAATACTGTTTTATATATTGTAACTATGTTTCAGTGTCAATGTTTATATTATTAAAAGTGTGTGCAACATATGAATTTTGATCAAGTCCAAATAATTATTACATTCAAATATATATAGCATATATACTAGATGATCAGTGAAACTGTGTGTAAAACATAAGACCAAATCATTTCAGGTTATTCTGTAAGAAAAATGGCATTACATATATTACTTGTAAGTCAAAATACAAATATAAATACATGTAATATACATACATATATACCTATATATTATTTACAAAACAATTAATTGCATAAGTCAATGTACTAATCTAATAAATAAAAATTTGAAAAATACTATATTGTTCATACAAAAAAATTGAATAAATGTTCCTCAACGAACAAAATTTAACTTAATCTGTATAAATAATGTTATTAAACGTTTTGAAGTTATTATGATAATTTGCAGATAATAATACTCTGTAAGTAGTGTATATAGAAATATTTGATCAAAAGCTTATAATAAAAGTACAAATAAGTTTTTATGATTATTATTGTATTTGAAGGGAACCATTTATTATGTATACTAATAGATTATTAATGTGATTAATATGATTATATATACATATCTCTGGTATATATATATATATATATTAATTAATTATTAGGGCCCAACTAATCATTCAGAATAATTATTTGGTGAGTAATAACTTTTCAAGTTATTAAGACAATATTTCATTTTATAAAGATTATTAGTTCACATCAATGGGCAAAGTGTCAATCTATGCAGATGCATTTAAAACATGTAGTTAGTTTCTTTAAACAAACATTAGCCACTATCTTATTGAATGTTCTGAAGAATTATTTATTAAAAATATAAAACAATATCTATAAAAAAATTGAAATTTTTCTAATTACTAATTTTGGTGTTTGTATAAATAATATGTATAACACAAAGAAAAATCATTCTGTCTTTAATCCATTATATATAGGAGAGAACTTGGAATGATTTTGATGATGAAGATTATAATAATCACCTGAAGACAATAGCTATATGTCATATAAAGGAAATATATTTATTATTAGAGATAGTGGAAATAAAAATTGTTTAGAACCATAACCATAATATATTTCATTATTATCAAATATAATAAATTCATATGCAAACTTTAAATAATATCAATGGATAAAGGATAACATTTTAAAATATATTAAAGTTGTTTAAAAAATGCATTGAAATACAATTTAAAAACAATAATTGGTCGAATTTAGACTTTAAATCTATAAAATATTGATAGTTAAAAGTGTTCCAATTTATGTTTATCTTGCAGAAGAAACAAAATTAAAATAAGAAAGTTTAAATCTTTACAAATGTGCCACCAATGTAGAAATACGTAGAACAAATACCAGAAAAGAAATCCTGAGGTCAAGCTATGTTTTTTTAACAGAAATAGAATAAGCAATACATAGTATCAAAATATAATTATATTTAATTCGTTATTTAATATTTCAACCTACAGAACTAATACACTTATTAATTGAGCAATTATTGAGCAACTATAAATTGAGCCACTTATTAATTGATTAAATAAATATTTCAAAATACTATAAGCATTTATTGGATTTACTAATAATACTAATTGTAACTATATTACACTATACATTATATTTACTAAATTATGTTTGTCATTAACGTATCAATAATCAATTATTTACATTGTCTTTTAGATTATAATAGATATTATAAATACAGTACTTCCCCTCTAGAGTGACCTCGTTAAATCCATATAAAACATATAAAAACTGTCATTCAAGTGGGGGTGTCACTGATTTAAGGGTTCCACTTTTGTGGGTTTAATATTTTGTTAATCTTTGTTAATACGTATAAATAGTTAGTCAAGTACATATTAATTTTACGTATTAGGTGACTGTGAAATTAGCATTATATATTTAAAAAAGCAATTTCGAGATTTACTTTTAATGTCACTAATGAGTTAACAAGTTCACGCTAATTGTCTCCAAGTGAAAACCGTTTAATTTGTTCAGCCTGATGTATTATCATATAGAGATCAGTTCTACATAATAGATTTAATCAAATTTAGGTATGTACCCAAATGATTATTGTGAGAGTAATATTCAATACATTTATATATGTATTACTAAAGTGCATGTTTGTAGTGAATATATTATTACCGAGTATAAATATAAATATTTATAAATAGTTGGTATTTGCATGTATGAATATCGGATAATTTTGCTAAATTTTAAATAATTTGTTACTTTGGTCATATCAATCATTAACGTGTGCTCTACAGAGATAAAAATGTCAAATGATGGGTCAAAACTCGGTCGCTGGTTGCTCTTGTGGGAAAGTCGCTTTTGAGAGGTCATTTTAAATGTAAAAACCAGTCTAGCCAAGTCAAAGCAGTCACTAGAGCAGGGAGGTCACTTTTGAGGAGGTCGCTTGACAAGGGGAGTACTGTATATATGTTTGATTCCATGAATTTAATAAATATTATAACTTTACATATGTATATGCTGACCAACATACTATACTATGTTTGGCCAGTTTCTTGTAGCATGACGATTTGCATAAATTAGTCAGTGTCAAATGCATGATAAAGCAGAATTTTAAAGTAAAGACATAAACCCCAGGTATTCTATATCTGTATACTTCAGAATATTGATCAAACATGTTTTGGTTTTTATTGGTTAATTTCTAGACTGTTTAGGTGAGTGAGGAATGGAATACTATTAGTGTGTCACCCTATTATGCAATGAGATAAAACGAAAGTAAGGAGGGAAGACAGATTAAATTTTGCACATAATTCCCCCTACCTTCCTACACATTATTTGTGAATCAAGCTGCTTGCTTAATTTGAATAAAAGGAATATTGACTTTATTGGATGTATGCATCTCTATAGTGTAATATTATTGCGTTCCTAAAATTTTATCCTAGTTTGCCGTTAAGCACTCAAATTATTGACATTATTGAATAATTTGAATATTACAGATTCATGCTGTTGATAAATACTCACACAACAACTGCAAAAGAGTTATGTGATATATCTTTTCAGTTTTATGCAAATGAAAATTGATTTCATTAAAAGTATACCATAAATAAAGTTTGTTATAATTTATAATTGTCAGCCCCATAATAATATAGTATATACTAGTAGTACAATAGTATTATTATTAGTATAATTCCCCTTAGCTCTATACCATAAGATAATTACTAATTAAGACTAGTAGGATAGGGACTTTAAGGATTATAATTAATAGTATATTTCATTATATTTGAAATTATATTTAAATAAAATTATCTATTATTATCATAAGTAAATGAATTAATATAATTGCATTGGTATAAATATTAATAAAAACATAGTAATAACCCTATATAAACTGAACATTTTTCTATATCTATATCCTGGGTACAGGCATATTAGGCCCACTTATAATTTGTGAACTTACAAATAGAGAAGAGTTTGGAAATTTTGCATATTGTTAAAACATATTCTATTGCAAAAATATTTAAAACAATTTAAAAAATGGAAACATTTTTTTAATGAATAAAATTTTGAATTATTGTTGAATATTTTCAGTAAAAAAACTTATTTTTAGTATACTTTATGAGTTATTACATCAAATTAATCAGTAGTCAAAACACTACTTTGTTTATTTTGAGAGATATATGCATTTTTATATATAAACAGGTGGTCACATGATTATAGAGATACCATAATATTAAACAAAACAATTAAAAATAATTTGAGTATATAATAGTGAATATAAATAAATAAGTATCAATATAAGTTTTAAAATAATACTCTGTGAAAAGTCAGGTAAACTTATATTGCTCAATTTGTATGTTTAAAAATTATAGCAAAGATATTGGAGATAAATAAAGGCTGTGTTCATATAAATGGAACAACTTAATGAATTTAAGCAAATAAAATGGTTGCTAAATGAATGTAACAGCTTAATGAATATATAGCATGCCATTGGTTGCCTGACTTGGCAAGCCCTGAGAAAAGTTAATGTTGAACACTGAGCTGCTAGAAATGTTAATCAATCTAGTAGCTGCTGATTTATTAATGAATGCTACATTCATTGGATATGCTATATTTATTTAAACAGCCCTCCTCCCCAACATTAATTATCAATATAGAAACAAGTGCCAATCTTAACTCTATCCAACTGGGCTATTTTATGCATCCATATCCTGGGGGAGACACATTGGGGGGCTCAAACTTCCTGTGGAGTAGAATTGTAACTTGGCATATAGGTAAACAATGTGTTTTGTTACATATTCCATTGAAAAAAATATATATTTATAGGAAAAATTAATAAAATAAAAAGTTTAAAAAATCCAAACAATTGTTTAGACCAAAGTTTTTATAAATAGCCAATATATTACAAAAACTATACTATATTATCCAAATATTAATTTACTTTTATTAAGTATAAAAAAAAATTCCATTGATTTTGAAAAATGTTAATTTTTTAAACAATGTCATGTGACCATCCTATAGGGTGGGTGTAAAGTAGTCAATATAGCACTAAAAGTAGTAATACTTCATTTTAAGAAAGTCACAAAAGCTACTATACTCAAATTGTTTAATAACAAATGCCAGTGAAAAAAAAGAAGAAGGGGCCAATTCAGCCCCACTCCCACATTATGGATAGGGTTAAGAATATATATATATATAGCACATTTGGTGGATTATATTTTTTGTAGATTTGACTATGTCTATCAAATGCAGAAAGTATTTTCTTGTAGAGTTGATAGATATAGTGAAAAATACAATCCTTAATAATTATAATGTTATCTTGTTTGATAATTTTTATTCAAGAAATCATATATAACATTAATTAGTATTAATATTATATCAGCCAAATGCACAATGCAATATTATTTGATTGATATAGCATCTCTTATATATCATACATTATAGTATGATATACTATGACTACAATCATTCTAATTCTAAAATTAGTACAAATATGTTGTAATTAAAAATCCATTATAATTTAAAAAATTATTTAAAATACATAAAATATAATTCACTTTTAATTATAAGGTGGGTACAGCAAATCTGGAAATTTTTTATTTATGATTTCAAAATAAAGATAATTTTTCATAATAAGGAGTTAAAGGGTTCCATTCAGTAGTTCAGAATTATAAACAATTATTATCATCATTCTGTATTACTATATAGGCTCAAATTTTTGCAAACAATAATTTTTCAGATTCATCTGGGATGGATGAATCCAGAAATAAAGTTTTTAAAAACAATATTGAGTTTGGTATGATAGATAAATAGTTAACATGAGCTTAAAAGTATTTTATATAGAAAAATATATGATTTAAAATGTTAAAAATATATAAATCACAGTTGATTTCAACCTAGGTACTGTAAATAAACATTATGCTAATTTAAATATAGGTTCTTGGATGATTATATTTGATTTCTAAAAGTTCATAAAATTGTATTTTTTAAATAAACATTTTTCAAAACCATTACAAAATATCTAATATTTTTGGTAAAATGTAAAAATATCTAATTCAATCATAGAAAAACATCAATGCATGGTAATTGATACAGTCTAGGTATATAGAAACAGGCTTAGAATAAAGTATATAACAACTATATAGTATTTTATAATGAGAAGGGTAGCCAGTGCCTTCTTAAGATCATTTGAATTCCACTGGAATCCAAACTATCTGCCCAATTTAGCCTGAACTGGGAATATATAGATATCCTTATGAGGATCACCCATGAGGGATCATATGACAATGATTGTATACCACAATTTTGTATATTGTACTAAACTTGGTAATCTTCAAGTTTCCCACATTAAATTATTTTTGCTTTTTTAACGTTTTTTTTTCAATTTTTTTAACATTTTTTTTAATAAGAAAAACATAAATATCCATAAGTGTTTATAGGTGTTATAACAAGAAACATTATACATGAATAACAAGTAATAAATCAGAAGTCATAATAATGTCTAATCTAATACAGGATATTTCCGAAAAAGTTAGTCTGTATAACGCTGCGCCAGAGAAA
>JAYRBW010152132.1:0-14231 GCA_036023295.1 Invenusta paracnida | reverse complement strand
AACAAAGGGGGGGGGGGTGGCCTCGTGGTCTACCTCCCTACTACTGTTATAGAAAATTCAAAACTGAATAAAATTTGATTTAGTCAAATAATATTGAGCAAATAATAAGTCTACTGCATACTAAAATTTATATTTTTAAAATTGATTACATTTATTCTATTCTACTTTTCCGCATACGATTGCACATTAGCAGACAAGTTGCTTCATAAATAATAGAAATTAATAGTTTTAAATATAAAACTAAGCTAATATTTGAAAAATAATAGTGAACATATAGTAAATACTAATAATAATATAGTATATCATTACAAACATATTATTATTGAATTTTGCACATTAATATATTATTCGTGCGATCCTACGCATTTCAGCTACCTACCAAATATGTATTCGTACAAAGTACATCCTAAAATGTATATACATTTGGCAGTTGTCTTCAATATCGTGTGAATCATTCACTTCTTAAGGAATGATATTATATGAATGCCTAATCATTCCAACCAAATTCTCCCCTTTTTAAACCTTGCATGGCTAATTACACACGCATACATATTGCATATTATATACATATAGTGAATAAAAATAGAGAGCGAGCATATGATTTTCTGCATTTATGATTGGCTATGCTAATGTTTTCTACTATTAAACATGGCTTGTCAGAACAAACAGTTAGTTAGTTAGTTGAATAGCGCGATAGCAAAGCATCGATCCTCACTTAGTTGCTAGTATTACTTACAGCAGGTCGCTCGTCTCTACACATTTAAACGACGGGCTCTTTGCGATCGTTCCTACCATTCATGAATCCCTGAGAATAAGTAATTATTGACTATAGAGTAGGTTTTGTATTAAATAAAAATTGGTTTCACAAAAGCCCCTTGCATCGCCTTTATCCCGCAGATTTGGCAGCTATCTGACTTCAATGAACTTTCTGAGCCTTCTCTGACTTTTCAACGATAACAATTTCATCCTCCCACTGTTTTGTTTACCGAGATTGCTATTCTCTGTGGCAGAGCACCTCATCGATTGGATTCTACTCTTCTACCAGCGTGCGCGCGCTAACATTCAGTCTTTTGCTCAATCTATTGCGCCTCCCAACCAATTCAGAGCTACATATTATATAAAAGCTACTCCAGCGGCAGTTCTTACCTGTCTGACTGTTCATTGATCATTATAGCATTACTAAGGAACTGTGTGCGCCTGAGGCACACGCCTGCGCCATAAGCATATGCGATTTTGATTTGTATTTTAAATCATTTTCGAAGTACCATGGTTCCCGACGATCATCCCCACTCTTCTCATCAGTCCCCCAATTCGTTGGAAGCAAAAAATTCTTCGCCGTTGACTAAATATTATTTATCCCTTATCAACCAGCCAAAACCAACGCGTCTAAATGTCCTTTTAACCCTCTCTGGGATCTGTTTTGTTGTGACGCTTTGTGTCTTCTTAGTCGGTGTCACGCGGACACTGGTCACCTATAGATCGTACGAACCAACACTGCCCACTTCCGCCTTTCAACATTCAAAGAGCTCCGTGAACGCTTTCTATGTGTCGGGGTTTGGTGGTACCAGGGAAACTCCCGTTGTGCTCTCCATAGTGGGATTCGTGCTGGCAATATTCTTTTTAGTTCTAATAACTATCCTCCTTCGCTATTATAAAAAGAATTCCTACAAACCAAACTTTAAAGAAACTTCCGATCTCAGTAAGAAAGCTCAGAATGAGTACATCACGATGAGTGAAACGAGAATAACATCATTGCCACAAAGTGTCGATAAAGACTCTCCTGAACCACTTGAGGAAATCAGTATAGTAGAATGGAAAAAATCTCCCAAGCATTATAATAGATCACCAAGAAAGTCATCAGAAATGAAAGACCGCTTTTCAAAGAGCTCTAATATGCCATATCGGGCCAGTCAATGTTCATCCAATATTGAATTTATTGACTCAACTCCCAAACATAGAGGATCAAACTTTTAATCTTGATGTTTCATCTTGTGACACAATCTCAGAATTAATGATAATAAGCGCCTTATTATATTTCAGGGGCACTTTTATGGATATCCACAAACTGCATTTTATTATTGAAAGTATTTTATATCTGTGAGTATATAAAAATTATTCAACTATATATTTACAAGTGGGCTTATGAACTTGCACTTGTTCATATAACACACCGAATAAAGAATATAATTAGGTATATTGTGATATTAATTTAACATTTTATATTTATAATTTTATAATTTGGAATACCCATATACATATTTACATAGTGAGTGCAATTAAGATACCTACATATATATATATAATATCATGTATTGAAGATAATATACTTATGTGAGATTAGCTTACCTGTTCCAAGGTAAAACGATATAAATCCGATTTGATTAATAAAAGCAATCTTTAATATTCCTAATGAAGTCACTTAGGTGCTTTTATTTTCATTGTACATAGTGTAAAATAGCCTCGAATTGTATTATTTTGATTGCGTCTAGTCTGACATATTTATTTTAAGCTTTGTTTATGCTTTTATTTTTATTTCAATATACATATAGCCATTTGTTTTATAAAGTCTCATATAATATCATTTATTGTCATATATTTAACAGTTTGACCATAAAGTAATAATACATAGGGTATTATTACTCTATGAGTTTGACGGTACTATTATTTGTATTTTAAAACTAGTGTTTTCTTTCTAAAGTATATTAATTTAAATGGAATACGATATTTTAAATTGATAATGTTGACAATCAAAATGTTGTCTATTATTTTATTTTTATTATAGACCCCTTTTCAAATAATACTTTTGATAATTTTAACTATTTGAGCTCCATTTACAGTTTATTTTATATATATTTGTGATATGCTATGAAGTCAAATAATAATTTAAATATATCATAATGCTTTACATAATATATGAGGATAATGAAAACATTAACAATTTAAGTTTCCGAAGTACCTACACTATAAACTTGAGAAATTATTTGCATTCTACATTCATAACTCTATTATATCGATTGAGGTTGTCATAGTAACTAAACATTCGCTTAGTTCATTTCCATTATTATTCTCATATGATGCTGCTTCTAAGCAAGTTCTAGGATTGATTAAAAAAAGGAAATTTATCTCCTTTCTATAATAATACAAAAACGATATATAGGCGATGCAAATAGAATTTTTGTAGTACCTCCTGTGAGATGGAATGACATACTATTCATACTTGTTAATAAATTCTTAGAACTAAAATGAATTAATATATATGATAGTAATAATTCAATCTATTTATCTTCTATAAAGTATTATTTAAAATATGAATTACATTGTAGTTTAGTTATTAAGATGTGAAATAGATTAAGAATAGATAATTATAATTATAATTATTAGATGAGATAAAAACAGGAAAATTAATAATTTTGATTTATTAAAAATACAATTTGGACTTATTTGTAGCTTTAAATTCTAAAAAATATACTATATATAAATCATAGAATCAATACGAATATAGATATTACAATTTCACATACACATAAGTATAACTGATAAATATCTAAATGGTATAACTTTCTGAATTTATATATTTCTTAAAGTTTCCTTATTATTATATTGACTGTAAATTTATACACAAGCACAATATTACAATATTCCGATTATGCTGCAGTAGTCGTAAAATGTTAAATGATAATATAATCATATTATATTATATTTAAACAGAGATATACATATAATACTATTATGAAATAAAATACCTTGGCATATGATGTGCGATTCAACTTATATTCAGATAATCATCTCACAGAGAAATAATAGATCAATACTCTATGAATCTTATAGGTACCTATATTACAAAAGGTATTCGTTGGTGGTCAATCTTCCCCGGAAGTTCCTGTTCTCTCTGGAGTACCACAGGGAACAGTATTAGGACCACTACAGCTCCTTGTGTACATATCAAACAACGATCAGCAAATTCTCCAAGGAGACTCCATCAGACTGCAGGAGTGGGAATATCTATATGGCAAATGAAACTCCACCCTGCAAAATGTGAAATTCTAAGAGTAACGACAAAAAAGCACATCCTAGAATATACTATGGTAGCCGAAGGGGTTCAAAACGAAATTCACCCAAATATGTCGCTAAATTCACATATATGTCGATAGAATTCACGTATATGTATATATAATTGCACATATTTGTCGATAATTGTACAGTTATGTCACTAAAATGCACATATATATCAATAATTGTACATATATGTCGATAACTGTACATATATGTTAATTTTATCGACATATATGTGCATTTTATCGACATTTAAGTGAATTTCGTTTTGAACCCCTTCGGCTGCCATAGAATACGACTACAAAATTCACGACGACACACTCCAGCAAGTATCCACAACAAAGTACCTATATAGGGGTAACGATCGACAATAAACTGAACTGGAAACATCACGTTAACAGTATCACTAAAAAAGCAACATCTACAAGCGCCTTCTTAAGGAGAAATCTGTACGCCATTTCGTCACACGTAAAATCCTCTTTCTACAAGACCCTGGTACGACCAAGTTTGGAATATGTGTCAACAGTGTGGAATCCACACGCAAAGGACCTTATCAACAGCCGTTCAACGTAGAGCAGCGCGGTTTGGAACAGGAGAATACCGAAGAACTGCTAGTGTATCAGCACTCATCGATAAACTTGAATGGGAGAGCCTCGAACACCGTCGAGCAAAAGCCTCAACCGCTATGATATATACTTGTATGCTGCAGCAACTATCACCAGAGGTCAATATAGGAATATACTAGTGCCACAAACCAGAACTTCGATTTTGATGAATTCTTTCTTCCCACGCACCACATGTGGAATTCATTTCCCGAGCAATGCATCACTGCGAACTCTATCGAGGTCTTCCAATCCAAACTTCCGAGGAACCTATAATAATGAACTTGTTTGTTCTTGTTTTTGCACTTTAGGTCTGACTATAGTGACTGAATATATGTATATATGTATTGATGTTATATCTGTTAAGCTATTCGATAATGTAGGGAATGGCCATGCATGTATTTGGTAAATAAATAAATTACAGATCAGCTTATATAATATGTAAATCAAAATTTATAATATAAGGGTTTAATTCCATATGTCAAATGCTTATTATTTGATTTACATCAAAAGGAATTCATATATAATTAGGCCCAATTTAATTTTGTACAACTGTATATGTACCAGAAGTGTTCAAGTAAGTAAGGACAAAATGAAGGATGTTAGAGATATAAATGACCTTTTTTTCAGTTATAGTATATGGCGGATGTGAATCTATAACATATTTTAATATAATCTTTATTCCCAGTCTTATAAGTTATGCATTAACATATATATATCTTCTTAATTACAAACAATTTAAAATATTTATTTTTGTAAGGAGGAATATTCCAAGGGTTCGATACATTATTGAGAATAGTTCATAATCCCTTCAAAAAGAAATTTGAAAATCGCCCTTGGTATTATTTTGAAAATATCCTGAAAATTACCCTAGAACGACTAAAATAGTTTAAAAGTGAGCTACATGCATAGATAGTTACAAAGGTCGTTAGATGCCTTGGTATAAATAGTCCACGATTTTAAAGATAACAACAATTCGCAAATTGATAAAATAAAGGATTAAATTTTTTTAAATTCATCGCAGTTATTTCTTGAAATAAGCAAGTCAATATATCAGATTGTATAATAAGATGCTATTATAAGATGCTTGACCTTAAAATAGACATTTTGTAAGAAAGTGCATATGTAGTGCAAAATGTTAGCGTGTACACCAGTATACACCAATAATATCTACACATTGTTATAGCGACACTATAATGTGCATTTACTATTTACTTCCTAATTCATGAAAGAAATCCTGCCTCTGTATTTTTGGCACCATTAAATATAATATATCGTTTCATGCAGTTGGTATATTATTATTGATTCCAATAGTTTGGAAAAGGATCAATATTTGTATGTACGTATATATTCTGGCTGCAATGTTATAATGTTTCATGTATGACGCCCGTAATCTCAATAGAATTCCCAAAATGTCAGTTTACGCAGAGCCATCTGGCTTCCATTTCTATTCTAATACATACAAATACTTTATGTAAAACTTTTGTATCCGGAAAATACCAATAAACATACCGAGGCATACATTATTCATAATATATACATGGCAATAGTTACCGATTCTGCAACGTAACAATATGCATTTCAATTAAACGATGTACGTATAACTTAAGCTATGTGTAGCAAAGATAATATGATAATATACATAATATATAGTGCAATAAGCTACTGAATTAGTTTTATTATGTAGTGTCCATTAATAGAAAATAATAGTAAGTGAATGGTGATAAGAGACCTTTTCCTGTAGCTAGCAAGTGTAAACCAGCAATTACTAGCAATATAATCAACAAGTAAACTAACTTCTCGACGGCTACTCCCCTCCCAGCACGATTCCCACATTCTTCAAGTCTTCCTGCTTCTCAATACATTGCTATATTTGAGTAGAATGAGTAATCCTTGCCCCCAGTCATATATGTAGAATGAGGGTGCCTATTTGTGTATACCATCGATTAGATTCTCTCTTGTAGTATTTATAGAAACCGAGAATATATATATATGTAGATTTATACTCATATACCCAAATAATCTAATATTGATATATTATTATAATCGTATGATTGATTATTCTGATAATAAAATAAATATTGAAATTATATAAAGCTTTTCTTTTTACACTGAACGCATATATTTTTATTTTATATATAATATTATATTTGTATAGAAATCTGTACATACATATATATAGGGATAGATTTAGGTATATATTTATATAATACCTTAACAGCAGTAATTATTTCAATATAAAAGCCAGTTATTAGGAACATTTAAGAATAGACCATGCATAAACATTTGTCAGAACAATTTATTATCAAATAAATGCTAAAATAAAATGTTTGTATTTTTAATTTATAGTTTAATCCTATGTTGACATATTTAGGAAAGAAACAAATATACATACCATTAATAAAGTATTACTATAAGAGAATAAATACAGTTATATGAAAATACAAAAGATTGAAAATAAAACTCGACAAGTCCGCATTGAACAAAAATAGTCAAAATGAACATTTTATTTCTAGCATTTCTTTGACTTTATAATAGTGACTCCATTGATAAAAAATATAAATTGTAGATCATACTGTGTTGACTAAATTGAATATAAATGTTGTATATTTCAATATGTTGTAATGTTGTGAACATTCAAATTTACCAATGGTATGTATGTTCGGTAACGCACAGATTCGCGAGCGATATGTGACATTTACACCTTTTTACATAAATTATTTAATGTTGTACAAAAATGGCAAACAGTGTGGCAAACAGATCATAGCATAAAAGAAATTAAATATGCGTCAAATGTGTTAACTCTTAAAAAACTATGTCTGACTTGAGGTATGAATGTTTTTAAACGTATAACAACCAAATTATTGCTTGCACAATGATGTTTATTTTATAAAGAAAAAATCTAACAGAAAAGTACAATTGTAGTATAATAGACAACACATTTATTTAAATATAATTATATATGTAATACCATCTGAATATCTTAAAAATTGTATGTAATCTTAAAAAGGCATAGTCAGCTCAAATCAGGCATTATTTTAAAAACACCAAACCCATGCCATATGGCACGTCTGGTTACAAATTAGTTTCGCCAAAATTATATTCAAAGGCTTGAATGGTCAGGAAATTGCCCCGACCTAAACCCGATAGAAAACTTGTAAGACTTGGTCAAGAAACAACTTCAAATGGAGCTGCCTCGGGAGTACTGCCAACAGCTGGCAAACAGTATGCCTGTCGTCTGGCAAGTGTGACTCATAACAATGGTTTTCCCACAAAATATTAGTTTACAATGGCTTACAATTTTGATCTACACCATTAAAGGTTATTATTTTTATCACTTTTTTGTGCATATTTACGTATTATAATTTTCAGTATATTTAAAAAAAATGTCAATATGTTGATACTCACTAGGCTCTTTTATAGCATTAAACATAGTATACTGTCCTGTCCCTAAGTATGTTTTAAATGCTGAAATTTATTGATAAAATGTATTCTATAGGTAATATTTAAAAAAAATGAAATTTACGTATTGTGATAAACTTATTTCCACCACTGTATTGTGCTCTAAGATAATGTATGTAATATGTAAACATAATATATTTAAACCTCTCAAAAGGAATTTAGCAGATAACTTAAAAGTTCTTAATGAATTAGTTCTCAAATATAGGCTCAAATAAGTCTTAAGGGGTTTACATGTTCAGAGTAGGCAATGTAATAACCAATTTTTGTATAAACATTATATTAAATG
This sequence comes from Invenusta paracnida, assembly GCA_036023295.1. Lineage (NCBI taxonomy): Eukaryota > Metazoa > Platyhelminthes > Proseriata > Coelogynoporidae > Invenusta > Invenusta paracnida. The sequence goes on along the minus strand of JAYRBW010152132.1, from coordinate 5,828 downwards.
TATTGTATAAATGTACATATATTAATATAACATTAATATATAATATATAACAATATATAATAATAAATAATAATAATATATATATAATAATATAACATAATATAATAACATTAAATGTATATATATATGCATACATGGTGTACCTATATGCATTTATATGTACTCGTTCTTTAAATAATTATAAAAAATTCATAATAAATTTTGCAACAATAAAAATGATTCCCAATATATACTATGCTCGCAATTAGTACAGTTAAATCAATTTTTTAAATTGTAGACATATCTAAATATAGCCATTGCAATGGTTACATTTAGTAAGCCTATGATATATATAACCCCATTATTTGAATTTTGAAAAATGAATTCACTCGCTTATAAAATGCACATTATTTAGGAAAAATGTATAGTACTTGTGCTCTCGTATATTAAATAATTTTTAAAGTTATACTTAAAAAATAATTTTTACACATATACTTAAACTGTTGGTCATTCTTTAAAGTACAGCCGGTACCTACTGCAGTCAGTTACACTACAAATGAGTCACCGTCTGTGTCCCCAAATGAGGAAAAACTGACACATTTTAACTAAACATGTGCTTATACATGTATCAAACTCTTGTGGGCGTTTTGTTACTAAGTGATAAAAATTGGCATGTTTTAAATAGTTCAAAAATGAAAATGTTATATAAATCCTTGAAGAATCTGGTAATAAGTATGTTAGCGATAATTTTTCTTGCATTTTAGTTTTAACTAATCAGTTTATATATTATAAAAATATTCCAGTTAAGACATTACGCCTGGAATATAGGAACATTATATAGAGAAATATAAACTATCATGGCCTACTACACCAACTTATGTATACATATACATATTTTGCAGTCTATACGGGAATAATTCAAATATATGAGAATATGATAACATTACAGCTTTCAATTGCACATATGTCTAAATCTTTGTTTGACTATATACATGCTCTTTTCTGAATTCCACAGTTATATGGCTTTCTTTATTGAATATATTTCTATATGAATTGGCATAATTTCAATTATGACTGTCAACATAACTCCAAATAAAGCCAGGGTAAACATCAGTTGTATATTGTTACTAGTGAAGTTTAATAGAGGTTGGTACATGCATGTAAATTATAACCCCCTGGTTACACATTTCAACTATTTCTTATAAAAGAGACGAAATTGTTACAAAGATTTTATTAAAATAATGGAAACATTGACAAATATAGCATTAATTTTGGAGATATACATGCACTCATAAAGTTTGTGGACAAATTAAATTCATTAACATAACAGTGAAGTTTAATTCAAACACAGTTATTTAATTTGTTACCATAACTACTACAATTAATAGTTTTAATTAAATTTGCTAAAAAAAGTTATGCACAGAAACATACTTATTAAGTGCCTATTTTCTAAATCCCTAACTTTATATTGAATCTATTTGACTAAATCGTGTTTTCAAGATACAGTCAATCAGCTTGTCCTTGATAATGAAAATTATTTTCTGAAAAAAATCACAAACAATAATTAATCTATTCCACTATATTATTATTAAATAACCTGTACAATATTACTATTTTTATTTATTGCAGTCTAACTGTTCAAGTTAATTTTGATAATTTAGAAGAAAACTGAAGCAGACTCTAGTCTAATAACTATATATATAATGTATTGTTGAAAAAGAAATATGCTCAATGCACAATAAAGTTTGCAAAAACAAAGAATTTCTATAATCAATTATAGAACATATACCCTCTTACTATGTAAATTGGTCAAGGTAACCAAACTTAAAAGTTATTAACCTACATATATAGTGACAAATGCTACGATGAAGTCTGCGTGAATTGAGCTTCAACTTAAGAGCTTAGAGATGTTAATTGATCGGAACAATGTCAATTTCGCTTGGGGTATTCTGAGCGGTTTTGCATTAATAATTCTATCTTAACATAGTTTTTTTGTCTAATACCTACAGTGCAATTTAAAATATCCAAAATCTCTAAAAAAAACTGGCGATAATTCAGATTTTTAAACTTGTGTTCAGACTGTTAATATTGCAAAGATACTTTACTAAAGTATAGACTCCATGACGTGGTTATAGAAAAGTATTTGTATAACATGAATAAATTAAATTCTAGTAAAATAACAAAAAAGTTTATGTATGCTTTAAAAAATCGAAATATCTTAGTTTATGGAAAATTGTTACTGTTAGTTGTATTGGTTAATTTCTTGTTAGAATTCGTATCTTGGACTCAATTACTTCCAACAGAAATAAAGGAACGACGGCATAAGTATCCATAATTTCTTATAGGTACTTATATGTTCCATGTAAACCTCACTACATATTACCACACTATATCTATTAATCAATATGATATTACCATTTTTGTTGTGAAATATAGGACTTCATAGATAATTAGAACTGGGGAAATATATGTAATTGTAATTGATAACAATTAATAAAACGCTTTCGATTTATCCACTCAATTCAAATGTATAATGTACTAGACAATGGGTGGACTTTACAATTGGTTTTATCTCGAGGTGATTATTGTCAGCTTTAGTCTTAAAACCATCAAATAACACCTGACCCGGTTTTAACACTTGTAAAAGTGTTAGCGATAAAACTAAATAAATTTTTAAAACCGAAACGTATAAGCGACTTTTCAAACATAAATATGAGGTATAACTGGAACGATCAGAGAGAAATGTTGGATGCATAAAATAGTTTGATGTAACACCACAGAGATTATTTAAAGGCCAAAAATTCTAACCGCTTAAATGATTTACACAAAAAATACGCAAGAATTCTCAACTGAATCAGCCGTTATCGTTTCTTTTCTTAAAAATATAGTAAAGGAGTACAGAGAGGTATAAATTTTCTAATGTGAGATATTTTATTTCAAATATTTTTTGTTTGCTCAATTGTTAATATCATATAGTCAGCGTTTTAAATACAATTTTTCCTTTTCAGACTATCAAAAAGAATCAATTAGTGAGTGGAGCTGGTTACAATTTGGACAAAATAAATAAAAATACATAAATTATTCCATATAAATAAACATACCTGCTCTGTTAACATGAAATTCGTTTGATAACTGCTCCACTTGTGCAATATTTAATCTTGATCACTTCCTTAAATTTTCTTCCGATATTGATGGCTCCCTCATAACTCACTGATTTTGTCTATTATTATTCATCAAAATAAACGGCCCTAAAGTTTTAACACAGATCTAAAGACCAACTCTAAAGTCAGACAAGGTTTTATCTCTAGAGATTAGGTGTTAAGAATAAGACATTTATATTATAAATTCTTAAAACTAACACCTAGTTCAGATTAACCCTGGTTTTAGCACTAGTGTTAGTTTTAAAACTAAAACTAACACCGGTATTAGAGTTAACACTAAGACCTGAGAATTTACTTTACAATTGGTTTTATCTAAGTTTTAAGACCAAGGCCCATATTCACAGTCGCTCCTTGAGTTTCAAGGAGACCTTGAACGTATACGATTACATACATTCAAGATCTCCATAAGACCATTGAATATTTTCGGATACTATAATAAACGTTAAGGTATCTTTAAGATCCTAAAAATACCTTAAAGCCACCTTTCACTGCCACCTATGATGACTGGGTACAGCATTTGAAAATCAAATATTGAGCTGTATGCCTTTCTACCCACCATATGTTGAGCATAACAGTTTCACTTTTTAATAGAAATGGGGTGTAAGTTCGAGTCATTGGAACTCCTGTATACATTCTTCGAAGTATCTTTGACGTTTTGGTGAATATTAAAAAATAGCCCAACTTGAAATACTACTGACAACATGCATGTTATTTCAATAATATTTGATACCTTCGATAAAGCAAGATTCAAGTCATGGCTTATGCAGTAAAAGCATGGTGCATTTGGATATGCTTTTCTGAAATTCCCTGCACATCCATTAGTAATTCTCGCCATATTACCTGCACTATCATATGTTTGTGCTATGCAATCATCTGGTCGTACACCAAGTGCATAATTGAGCATATCAACACATACGTATTTTACACAAAGCTACCCCGGCTATATGCTGTCGAAATCAACATACTCTGTTAATCTTTCCACATTAGTGCTTCCCTTTGTGTATCGAAGAACAATACTAAGTTGTTCCATATTTGATGAATCTAATACTTATTCACTTCGATGAAATATTTTGGTCCAATGACACGTGCTTTTACTTCTTTTGTTATTTCTGATTGAACATACTCCTTCATTGCTAATAAAAGGTCATTCTGTGCTGTTTTTTAGTCATAACGCTCATTTCTAGCACATTTGGTAAGATGTTCGCCAAGAACGAGATCACCGGCATCAACTCGGAAAGAAGGAAGCAGTGCTTTGAAAATGCCTTTATTTTCATTTTTGATTGTTGAATCATCCCTGTGGGATCGAATTGATACTCCACGTCTTGCATAGATTTGTAAGGTAGAAATGCGAGATATATAGATCTAATACGTGTATAAAAGATAGATTTTCAAACTGGCAAATGTACATGTTATTTAGCACTGATAGGAAAAATAAAACGATAGAAATGTGCGCCTGAATTAGAGCTACAATAATATGTAACTTATAGGAGTATAGCTTAAATAACAAAAACGTTTTTAGATAGCGGCAAATAACTAGCTTTGCCTACATTTAAGCCCGCCTGAATACTTTTCTTTCGTCAGTGCGACTTGCTGGTGAAGAATAACAAAATCGATTTTTCCGACATGTAGAATTTTTGTTAGTTAAATAATTAGTTAATTGGTTTATTCAAGCATATTTTTATATAATTTTAAGAATAACAATAAATTCCCGACAACATCTAAATTTTCCGACAAAAACCTAGGAAGGGAGTGGGCCTTGGACCCCCATTTAAATCCTCCACTGGTGGATACTAATAAATCATTTTTAGTATTCAGTACCTAACAGACAATTATTTGGCTGTCAGATTTGAATTTTGGATTTTCCAGTTTGTAGCCATGCTGCAATTTCATTCGCAATAGGCGTCACAATTAAGTTTTACTCTACCGAGTGTCTTAAGCAAAGACCAATGGAAATTTGGAATTTTTCAGTAGAAAATAATAGCCGGTTTTCACAGACCGTAAATGGCAGCATATAGCCGTAAAGAAAGAGTTAAACAATCAAATGAATATTTTGGTGTGTTTTGTATGTGCTATTTTATTATTATGACTGTTATACTCAACGCGCAATTTTTATAAATATTATTTGTGTCGTTGCGAAATGAGTTTAGTGTAACTTGTCTCGTATTCTTCCTAAAGTTAGAAGATCTCTACTTTAATACAGATATTATTTTTGTAGGCGAATATTAAAATATGCGTAAAATTATGGTTATATATATATACTATTATCACGATTTATGTATACATATAATTTAATGTTGTGTTAAACTAATTCACACATATATACTGTCAAACCCTGGTTTTATGCCAGGCATTCCCATGGTTCCAGTGAAAAGTGCTGAATAATCTGGGGTTCTATTTTAGGTTTTAAATTTATGTATGTGTACTAGATAAATACTATGACTATGTATACTATATTATGTTTTCTTCACATATTATTATATTTATTTACAATTTAATGATCTATCCTATGTTAAGGGTTACAGTTGGAAAATTTAAAATGTAAAGTGTTAACAAATATTTTGTCAAATTTATAGATTGAGGTATCCCATTTTCAAGTCTGTTTTTATTTTTTAAATTTATCAATGAATAAAAAAGTTATCAACATTTTTATTTTAGAAAAATGTAATTTTTTGGTTTTTTATTCAATGT